>LR139671.1:0-27123 GCA_900659605.1 Tisbe holothuriae | reverse complement strand
TCAGGATCTACAGAGGGGGAAGGAAATTCCCCCTATCTCAAAAAAGCTCTATGCACATTATATCTGCAATTTTCCTCTAGGTATTAAAATGAAATATGTCTCAAAAGCTACATTTTTACTCTGATTAGCATCTGAGATTGCTGTTGCACACAACAGTAAATTAGGCTGATGAGTAAGCATAAAAAAGCAAATCTGGCCTTGGGAGGCTAATTGGACTTTTTCACTATCTACGGGGATCAGCTTGACAGAATAATGAGGTAAACGGCATCCCTGCAAGAGGGACAATTACTTTCAGTCACCAGGAAGAATCATTAACATCCAAGTCTACACATATCCAATCCAATTTTGTCTACATGTGTAAAGAGAAACTTCAGTTTTAACCGTTCATTATCAGTAAAATGCAGTGTTTGGCATCTTGATCCACTTTAGTATTATCTTTCCTTCTGCACCCAGGGTGTTATTTCCGATTCCCAGGGCCAATTATGTCCTTTTGCTGCTGCTGCATTGTATTCCACTGCTGGGTCTCCCTGGAGAGTGCTGAGGCAAAGAAGAAAGAAGGGAACAAAACAGATTCTGTTTGTTTTAACGCAGACAGAGAGATCGTCTTATTTTTACTCTACAAGGACAAAAGAGGAGATTGAAGGCGACAATTTAGGAATAACTGTTAACGTTGATAGCACCATAGAACTGACAATTTGGTCTATTGCAGTATATAGTATTATAGTTTAAAATCCGACAGGTTCAATTTGAATAAGTTAATGGAAACCCTAATTCTGTGTGTCAACCTTTTTCCGTTTTCCTCCTTCACGACTCCTGTTGTTCTTCAATTCCGTATCAAGTGCCCACTTGGAACTCGGGATAAGCTGGAGTCTGTTGTACGTCGTAGTAACAAAAATATGACAAAACAGACTCACTTTCCTTGGTCACTAACAGTCTGAGAATACGCAACAAAAGTGCACCGTCTTATAATTTCCAACAATTTAAAATGGAGTAAAATCAGCTGGATTGTTTTCTAAAAGGAGGAAAAAAGTTTTAATTCTCTTCCTTTAGTTTTTTGCTGACAAATTCCCGGAGGCATCTTTCTCCATTTGCACTGAACCCGACGAGATATCCATTGTTTAACTTGTTAAATGCATGTCTTGCCGGGTAACGATGCCCACTAGGAGGATGGAAAGTTTTGGCCAAGTGCTTCTACTGTACTTAAGGCGCTTATACGTTTGTACATGGAGTAGTCTTATGTTCTGCAAGCGTTGCATCTTCATTATACAGCAGCTCTACATTGACAGAAATTACGCTTTTATTACAATTTGATGTCAAATCGTATAGTATAAAGGATTAAAGACACAATGATGTAGTAAAAACCTGGATTGGAATAGATACAAAACAACAGTCCACAGTTGTTGTTGTCCTTCGATCTTGGCAAAAAAGTCTGGTGAAAAGTGTGCTTTATTGTGGGCAATAAAATTAGAAAGGAGACCAGAAAGAGAGAAAATAATGCACTTCCCTTTGCTAGAACTTCAAATGGTTTTCTAGGGACCTTTTTAGTAGTATGATTGTTGCTATAAATTGATCATGTTATGAGGGGCATGGGAAATGGTCTGTGGTTAATGAAACACGGCGCATTAATTTGTATTCCGATTTTATTCATAATTCATTCCATTCCTTACTTTGTCTCCCGAGGAATACTTAGGTTTATCTTTACCCCAGCTCTCAGCCGGTTTGCCTTCCCACTCTCAGCTGGTTTGCCTTCCCATGTTCCTCAGCTGGCGGAAACTCAGGCTCATACTCTCAGCACTTCCTCAGTTCGTCTGCTCAGCTTCTTCTTTCAGCTGATTTTGGAGCAGTTCTTCGCCGTTTGTCTCTTTGGTGCGAGGAACACTGGGTTAATGTGAGTATAATCGTGTTAATTATAGACCTTAGCTTTAATTCGCCATTTTCCAGGTTGGCTCGTGTGGTGTCTTCCCTTCACATCCTCATGACGCCCGCCTCATCCACTCCCACAACCGCCCCAGCGCCCCAGCTCGAGAACAATCCCGGGTCCTCGTCTGAAGTCTCCCCACCTTCAAGCCCTGTCATGGAGCCGGCTACCATCGTCGCAGGTGCCCTCGGGGAGTCCGTTGTTGAGCCTGCTCAGGTTAAGAGGGATGGGGTGCAGGCAGGCAAGAAGAGTGTGGGACAGGGCGTGCTGGGGCGCAAGAAAAAGCGCAAGCGGGTCAGGTGGAGTCCGAGATGGCTGCGGAGGAGTGAGCGCTTGCTGAAGCGCATCTTGTGTAGCATTTAATATTAAAGTGTATCTTGTGTAACATTTATTGAAGCATATCTTTAATCATCACCGTGTGTAGGCCTAAAATATCCCTGTTACCAGCTGACTATGTGTAGGCCTAAAATATCCCTGTTACTAGCTAACCAACCTTGAACCCTGTTACCAGTTAAACCAAACACGTCAAATTGAACAGTTAAACCAAACACGTCAAATTGAACCAAAATTTAAGTTGAACCATGTCAGAAGAGAACGGTGCTTATTAGCACAGAATTAAGAGGTCTATAACAAATAGTGTGTTTAGAAGAAAGCCAAATTCAAAGGTTGTCAGTAATGAGCCGTAACGTTTCTATCTTGTAGTAATATACTGTTGTATATTCTATATTCTATATTCCAATGAGTCAAATATGCCAGAATTGCCCCGTTCTCCAGTTATGAGAACTGGTCGAATAATAAATTAATCAATATATACAACCAGATTATTTATTTACGGTGTTCGAACAACTTAACTAAATATTTACATTGTATTGAAATGCTTTGGTTTTTGTATATACACATTATTGGTATATTATTTCCATTTACATTATTGGTATATAGATTATTATTTCCATTTACATATTTATTATACATATTTATACATGCTAGCGATCCTTATTAACATAGTTAATTAGTCATAATATTCATATATTCTTCAAAAATTGACGGACATGCAATGAGAATCCCTTTTGTGAGCATTTCATTCAGCTCTTGTATCGCATGCCATATTAATGGAGGGGGTGAAGGGAGACTTTGACGAAAAGTCCTACACCTACCCTGTTCTTCATTAATCCATTGATGTATTTTCAACTGTAGATAGCTTAATTTTGATGTGTAGCACATATTCTTATAGCCAGGATTTGATTGTATTCTTATTAGGCGCATAAGTATTGAATGTGATCTATGACGCCCTGTGACTGGATTAAGAATAGGCGAGTGATTAATTATGTATTCGTTGACATTGTGGATTCTTCTTTCGATTTTATATATCAGTGTGTTTAAAACCATGTTGTGGGATTGTCTAAGGTTTATTCCCCACTTCCACAAAGTATTTTGGACTTCTAATAAATCTTCATCTAATTCAGTATCCCTCATTATATTCCTTTAAGGCCTTACTTAATTCCATTAATACAAAATACATACTGTTCACATAAAATCGTTCTGTATCTACATATCTGATAGGAACCTTGAAATTCTTCAACCACTGAACTATTTGAGGGATTAGAAATATTATTTTACTGATTGTAGCGTCTAATCCATTATATGTTAGTTTGTCGTATAAATTCATGGTAAAGGGTTGGCAATTATACTCGTCTTTTTCATATCTACGTGATATTTCTGGAAATACAGGATCGATTGTAAGCATAGATTCATTCATAGCATCAATTGTTTTCCAGCACTTTTCTAGGTAATTGTCAAGGGGTGATTGTCCTGGAGCATTCTCCATATTTAATTATAGTTATTGACTGGATAGGACCTAATGTTGTATTGTACAATGTCTAATGATGTGTAGTGTTATTTATAATTTATAGAGCCCTCGGAATCCAGCTCCCCGTGGGCTATTCCTCTGAAGTGTAACTATTCCGGGTTCTTCGTGGGCACCCTCAACAGTGAAGAATGGCTTGTAGTACTTTAAAAATACGGCTTGGCCTATTTTCTGACCCCGGCATAGATGTCTTTGCTCTGGTCCAAAGTTAAACAATTTTACAATTAGATCTCTAGTATAGTCAAGGTCGATTATTCCAGGATGCATCAGCATATTATCCTCAGCCATGCCAGACGTTGGGAAGAAGTGTACATAATAACCTGTAGGTGGTGTGATGTGGAGACCCAGAGAGATTTTCTTGGAGCTCCAAGCTTCTATTGTTACATCTGCAAGAAAGATAATTAATAAGAGTCAATATCAGCAGCCTTAACATTTAATACCAGCACTTAAGAAAACATCCAATCCAATAGCTCCAGCGGTCGCATATGATGGAGTAAATGCACTTTTACTCGATATTTTAATCTGCGCGTCTAGAAATTATTCATAAGTAAATTATTATGGTTGATTGAAGGTGTTTGTGTTACAATGCACTTATATCAGTTGTTATACAACTATTATTGACAACCTGCCATGGTTATAATTTAACAGTCTTAAGTTGGTAAGGTTTTGTTATAAATCATTTCAATCTGTTTTGGTGTAAAGTAGTTCATAGCAGGAAATATTTGTGTAATTAACACAATAAGCAGGACTAGAGCTCCTAGACATTGCTTTTTTGATTGCAAGCAATTATTAATTCCTTTGATAACTTTTAGTTTTTCCTTCCAAACAATTTCAGATGATGTAGCCTTACGTCCGTCGCAGCCTTCTGGTTGTTGCCATTCTTCAGATGAGACCTTCTTGGAATGGGTGTCCATCATTGAAAGGTGCTATTACGACGGCTAAAGGGGAACTGATGGTAGATGAGCCTTATCAGTTGGTTTATATAATTTCTGTTGTGTATAACCCGTTTTGGCACACTGTCAGAGCTTCGTGAACAGTGAAAGTTTGTAAATAAAAATCTTTTGGACTGTTCGCTTCATCCCAACGGATTTCCACAGACAAGGATTCCCAGGTCTGAGAATTTCTGCTTGTGAGGTCAATTAAGAAAGCCTGTCGATAGCTAGGGTTTGCTTGGGGATCTCTAGGGAATAGATCCTCAAAAGGACAGGATATGATTCCTTTTTTGTGTAGATATTCGTAGTATAATAGGCTGCTGGGTTCATTTACTCCTGACCGTTTAGAAATATCTATTAAACCGCCATCACAAATAAGGTCCTGCTCCCCGGGGAAATTCAATCTCACACTTTGAATGTTATTTGGGAATGTGAACCGTCCAATACACGGCCGGCCAATAGATCTCCAAATCTGGGGCCTGGAGATAATAGCAATATACATTAGCTTTGCTTTAGGAGGTATTTGGCAGGTCAAGTTGTTGTAATGCACTCCTGAGGTAATGATTTGAGAATTCTCCTTAACTATCTCATGATAATAATATGCTGGATTTCGCTTCCATAATAGAATATCAGATGCCAAGTGAACATCCACCAGCTCTACCAAGACTCTAAGGGACATAAACTTAATTTCCAACTTTTCAAACACATCCAGATCCTTATTTGCGTCCTCAGTACTTAAATATCTAGTTTGTCCGTATGGCCACTCAATCAGGGTGTAAAGGGGGTTGAATTTTTGCAATTCTATATCAATGGTGGTATTGGGTCCAAAGAAGGGATTTCCTTCAGATTCTTTCCCTGACAGCTTTTGGAGGGCAAAGGATCTGGGAGAACATCCAAACACCCCATGCATGGAAAAGGCTGAGAATACGGGGGTGGGGTCATTCTGATCAATGTAGTTAGTAGAAGCCAGATTAGCCAGAGCCTTTTCTGTTATTTTATTTTGGGCAAATGTTCGATCCTTTTTTGACTCAATAATCACATCTTCTCCGAAGAAGTTCATTCTATCCTCATGAGTTGAATGAAATACATCTAGGGTTTGGTACAAATACCCTTTATGCATGAGCTTGGTCAGATTTTCTCCCACTCCAATCTCTGTGCCATTTAACTTGATTGAGGCGCTCCTGAAGAAACTTGCCCCGCCAAGGGCTTTATTAACATAATAATTATCTGTTGATACCTGGGCTGAGGTGCTGGAGGATTTGAGGGGAATAATTTTCTTGCTGTTCAGGGTTCTGGCAGCAGCTTCAGCACTATAATCTGTATTTGGCTTTTGAACCATATACACAAGGTGGAATGGCCTGTTACAGAGGCGGATCATTTGAGAACTGCTTGAGGTTACACTAAATTTAATACTGTCATTAGTATTAAGTTCTGATGCTAATGTAGGCTCTATATATTTAAAAGTCCTAGATCGTATCTGGGGAGCCACCTTTGGAAATTTGCCTGATTTGGAAGTAAAATCAAAACCCTCCAATTGGAGCACATCCCCTTTTCTTTTCAATGGCATTTTAGGTTATGTTATAAGGCTATTAACCAACCACAATCTGAATTTTCTTGGTGGACTTTTTTTTCTGCTTCTTCTTTTGAGCCCGTTTCTTTTTCAGAGCCTTCAAATCCTTTTCAGCCTTCTTAATTGCTGCAGTAAGGACCTTATTGGCCTTTTGTTGAGCGGCAAGAGCCTTTTTTTCAGTTTTAGTAGGCTTTTTTGCTGTAGTTTGCTTTTTTGGGGGCATGGTCAGTCTCTTGGCCTTTTTTACATGAGAATTCTTGGAGATGAGTGTTGTGGTGGGTGAAGGGGGATCTGGATGCAGATCTGAAGATTTGAGGGATAAGTCTGAGAAATATGATAAGGGCGTGCTTGAGCCTGAGGAGGATCCTTCTGGGCTGGATTGTCTGGCTGTGATCTTCTGCTCTGAGATCTTCTGCTTTGCAAGTGTTGAAGAAGGAGCAGGCGTGATGGAGTAAGTTGATTGGGAAGATGTTGGCACGTCTTTGCTGTTGGCTGAGGTGTGAGACACTGGTTCTAATGCTTGGGGAACATCCTTTTTATATGGTAGGGTAGAGCTCCCCTCAGGTGGGGTGTCAAAGAGCAGACCACTGGGAGAATGGTTTGATTGGGATCCCTGATACATTATTATTTTTATTTATTAAAATTTAGCATCTCTTGCATACTAGTTGGAACATATAATCCTCATCAGCAACCACAATCTTAGTTGTATCAAGATTCCAGAAGCAAGCAGAAGTGTAATCTCCTTGTGGAGGAAGGGCAAACAAATGGGACCCACGAATGCCAGTCCCTTCCTTTATAACTTCTGCAGCAATGCAGATTTGGCCCATTCCTTCGACAAACGCGTTGGCCTGTCCTGTGTCAAGGAGTAGGAAACAGGATCCTGGTAATGTGGTGGCTGGTGGATTATGAAGGGGTATTATTTTATATGATTTAGGAACCCCTCTTTCTCCTCGTTCTCGTTTATACATATCAAATGTGATTATGCCGTCTTCATTTTCTACCTCAAACCACTTGTGAGGAGTTCCTAGGCTTGCCATCTGGATAGTTAGTGTCACCCTTTGCTTCATAGCTGCAGATCTCTGGATTAGTAGCATAGCGTCATCTCTTCTATTAGGAGCAACACTTATCAGGTTGGGTGTTAACCAAAGTTTTCGGAGAGCTTCTTGAATGGAGGTTTGAAGATCATTTGCAATTGCTTCAGGATCATAAGCATTGCTCATGGTAAATGAAGTTGTGCTGCTTCCAAAGTGGGGCTCTTGCACAAACTTGAATGTTATTGTGTCTGGTGGGGGCCTGATCCCATTAGTTTGTTTCCAGTAGAATACTGGAGGAGCATCCCTTACCACACCTTCAAATTCTGTGTAGGCGCTTTGTCCCTTGGGACCCCCCTTGAGGTAATATATAAACGGATCATCGTCGTCATCCATAGTATCATCCAGCACCATGGGAGGGGGTTTTACTACCTTTTTCCCCTTCTCTGGTTGAATGTCATTAGATATAAGCTCCTCTTCCACATTATCCCCATCTGCCCCATCTGACCCCCCTGCAGTAGGGTGAACATTGACTCCTCCCCCCTGGATGAGATCTTCTGGCTCGGAGTCTCCCACAGAGGAAGGAGTGTCTGGCCGATTAGTGTAGATAGTGTGATTTTCAAACCCAAATAAAGAGAAGTTCTGCTTGCCGTCTGAGTACATTCTCCAACCAAAAGGAAGAAATAATCTATAAGTGCGGGTTGTGTTGTCATATTTAATAAGGGGGACAAATACAAAATCTTCATTATAGTCCGCTTTAGTTCCAAGGCTTCTACTAGTTTCTAAAACTATGTCAATCAGGGCTGTAGAGGCTCCAAATGGATGGTTAAATGTAAGCACATGGGGTCGTGGCGCCTCAAGGGCTACATCTAATTGCAGCAAGCAAGTCCTTGTATAAGCCTTTGTTGGGACAAATCTGGTCAATTTTTCTACTTTATAAAAGCAGGTTCGGTCAAATTGGCTGATATTGATTTGAGCAGATTCCTCATGCTTTCTTCCTACACCATACACCATAATAGTATCTATACTAGCCATATTAACCTGTAGCTATGGTGTTTGGCACTTTAATCAGCTCAGTAGGATAAAACACTCCTGACAATTGGTCTAAGGCAACAACGGGAACTAAATAGTATTGACTGTTGCTCTTAAGACTCAGGCCAATTATTTTATATATTGTATTTGAGTAACCTCCAGTAACACTAGGTTTGTAAAACCCTTTTTTCAAGCTCCAATTACTTTTTTTAGCCAGCAGGACAGAATCTCCCACATTCAAACCCTTCCACAGGCTAGTTTTCCATTTTTTATTTCTTATTGTTTGCTCGTTCACAGATGCGGTATTATATCGCAATGTAGGATAGGGTTCTCCTGTTTTCTCAGCCAAGAACTGCTGAAAATTACTTCTTGTCACATCAGTCCTCCTGAAGGTAGTCCCCTTTATATACTGATTGTTGTGAGTTTTGATGATGTTGGCTAATATAGACTTGCACCATTGTTTGGATGCTGACGCCGCTAATGCCATGGATATTTTTTCTGTAGAAAGGATTACAAAGTTGTGAGTAGGTTTAAAATCGCATGAGAATAAAGACATGTGGCGGAATGGTTAACATGGGAACGCCTTATGCACAGTGTGCAAATTCTGCACATCTGTGATAAAATGGTTAACATGCAAGGCTATCATGTGCATAGGATAACTATGCACTCTGATGAGGGATAGTCAACCTCGTGTAAAGTGATACATGGTATAAAGCCAAGGAGGTTTCATGTAGAGTGTGAGACTTTCTCTAATCTTGGGGAGAAAAATATTAATTATAAATACTCTCTGGGGCCGTGGTAGCCGTGATCGCAAGTCACTCGACTCCGACCCAGAAGGTCCTGGGTTCGAATCCCCCCGGGGCATGATGATGAAAATTGTGATCGCGGCGGAACTATTGCAATGAACCTGAAAAGGTAGTGCCCTAAAAATGTATAAAGAGGGATGCATAGTTAAGATATTTTAAATACTCTCCTTTTGTCCATCTTATGTGTCCTTCCGATAAAAATGATTTTGACCTATTTTTCAAGTGATGTATTTTTATTCCATATTTTTCATATATATCTAGTTGAAATTGTTTACTGGTTAAAGCTGCTTCACGGTCTGCAAAGATTTTACCTGGAAAAATAGAGATTTTTAAAAATGCTCATGCATAATAGGGTGATCACCCCGCCAAATATAGAGGTTCTTAAGGTGTGTATGGAGTTCGCAGTGTTGAGGTCAACACCATGAATCTCGCAGTCCTAAAGAACACCTCGGATTTGCGGTCTATGACAAAGTGAGCCGCATTCGGCTGGAAGAAGAGGTTGTTAACATACTCAAGCAGATATCTATATACCTATTATATCATTTTGACTGTCCTCTATCAGGGAAACAATCGCCTTTTCCATACAACTCTTAGTTTTGCCTTTTATGGGTGTTGCAAACAGCCTATTCGTGCCTAATTCCACAGCAAGAGCAAATCCTATATTGTTATAATTATGGCTTTTCAATTCCTTGGGTAAAAAGGCTAAATCAAAATGGTAATAACCAAGCCTAAATATGATATGAGAACTAAAACAATGTGGTTTTGTCTTTTGAACTTTGCTAAATACAGCCAGGAAAAGCCAATTTTTACGCATTGTGCTTAAATATTTGTGGGTGTAACTGATTTTATTCTTTTTACAGTACATAATCAAATCCTTTGTTGAATATATAATACCCTTTTTCACATTACTTAAAAAATATTCTTTAACGGTTTTAGACCATACATTCCTCAAACTTTTATTCTTTAGCTGAGTTTTCGACATTTTGCTGCTGGGGGACCAAAGGGAACACTGTGATAGGGCGACTGAAATTAAGATGTATTTATACCAGATATCAAAACATGCATGATAAACAATTGCTTACATCAAACCGCCGTTTTAGCGATATTCCGTCGTGTATTTTCCGGCATTGTTTCTCCATAAGGATGCTTAGCTGTTTAGAGGCTGACATGCGCCATGTAGTACCATAGACTTTGGTTTTATTCAATGGCGAATAAATATCCCATTTGAGCCCTTCGTGCAAGGATCTAGCCATACCTTTCATAGTTTTAACATTTTTCCCCTTTATCCTGCTTGAACCATCCTCTTCAATTTCATCATAGAGGTAGTAGCATTTAATGGACCTAATACGACCTCTTCTGTAAAGCCCTTCTGTTTTGAAGAGGCCCCCCTGATGTACAGGAGAGTTTTTATTTTCAAATATAAGATGCTGTTCCCTGGCAAACTGGTCTTTATGTTGGTCTTTTACATTTTCTATAAAATTGGCAAATCTGACGCTTAGGATTATTGAATCGGTATCGCAATAAAGCAACTAGAGAAAGAAATGCATTAGTAATATCCTTAGTTATACCTTATACCAATTCCACTTCTTACTAAACCCATGGATAGCGCCGCGGGCCAACCATTCCGCCACGTGACGGAATGGTTGGGCCGTGCGATGATATTCACAATTTAGTTAGAAAAGGTAGAAGTGGTATAGGATGGTAAATAGAGGAGGGTTAATAACAATCCACCTGTATGAATCTTGGGTCGCAAATTGAAAAGATCCAATATAACTTAGAGTGAAATATTAGCTTGGATGTTGAGAGAATGGCGCATGTTAGCTAGAAAGAGAAATATAATTAACTAAAATAATCAGTGGGGCACGCATATCAGAAAATGATTATCTGGATGTGTGTATAATGTGGACTATAAGGGCCGTGGTAGCCATGATCACAAGTCGCTCAACTCCGGCTCAGAAGGTTGTGGGTTCGAATCCCTCAGCGACTTGATGGAAAATTGTGATCATGGCGGAGCTATTGCAATGAACCTGAAAAGGTAATGCCTTAAAATATATAAAGAGGGATACATAGCTAAATATTTATAAAAAAAATATGTGGAAAACATAGTACCTGAATTTGATTATCTATTTGTTGTTTAGGCTTTCTTCTTGTTATAGCATACATCAAATCCATATCTGACTTGTTTTTTTTCCCCCCGATCAAGCTTATGTTAAGCAATCCCTCTTTATATATAGTGCTGCGCCGTAATGTCGATTCGGCCATTATTTTTGTTTCTGCATAAGATGTAGAATCAAGGCTGGCAAATCCTAGCAGCCCATTGAGAATATATTTAAGAGATGTGGATAAAACCTGATTATTATTTAATTTAGCTTGATGCCTTGCTTGCATTATAGGAAATATAAAAGGCTTCAACCAGTCGCGTTCATTAAATAAAATTAAGTGTCTTATTGTGAAGCCCCGAAATTTTCGAAATTTGTACAAGAATCTGAAGTAACTCATAGACATTGTAATTATATGCCCCGGCGGGAAATCTCTGCGTGGTATTGTCAGCATAGATTTTTTACAATATTGAGAACAATCATATCCAAATTCCCTAATTTGCTTCTTGCTGAACGATCCAATCTCGTCAACATTTGGCGACATTTTAGTTATACACATGCCCACTTGAGTTCCACAAAAGTCATTGACCATTTCTTGTCCATTCTCTAGAACTAAAATCATACATCATGGTTAGAATGTGCATCAACAACTCAGCAACCTATACAATACCTACAAAACCCCCAAAGTCTTGCTTGCTGTGTAAAATATTATGCAGGGCTTCCTTATATGTGTATGTAGAAGCAAAGGCTGATAAGCACCTATTTGGATATTCTAATTTTAATGTATTGTGCACCTTCTCGGAACTAGCCGCACAAAACAGTTCGCATTCAAGCACTATATTATAACTAAGTTTATATGTTGAACTTGTGACTTTGCATGCAATATTCATATAATTGATATATTTCCGTTTAAGGTCGTCAGCTGCTACAGTGCTGGGAAAGAGTCTAAAAGGTTTCCCTTTTTGAGGGCATGTGGAAGTGTGTCCCTCCCCAAGTGCCCTCTGGGGCGCTTGATAATGGCCCCAGCTATGGGAACTGCGGTCGTGAAAGTTCCAAAATGATAGCTCATTATCCCTAAGAATATATGTATGAGTAAGGTTTTCAATGTTGCAAAAGGAGATCAATGTCGAACTGAAAGACTAGCAGATCCACACGGTGAACAGCCCTGGGCCCTAAAGATCTTTGGTTGGGTCCTGTTAAAATTGAACCAATAATCCTTTTTGCTTTAGGAAAGCATTTTAGACTCATATACATAGCAAATATATTCTCCTTCCGTGTTAACAGATGATTGCCATATCGCTCATATTCTAGTGGCAAACTTTCAAAATTGCCATTGATGCAATTGTAAAAATGGGCCTGTAAATGAAATACCATAAAGGGCAAGCCGAAAAATTGAATATTTTATACTGACAGGTCCCATAGGCATTTGGTTGGTCATTGCAGAACTAGGATATAAGGAGTTGATATCTAATTAAAACATAAAAAAGTGGTTAATAAATAGACGGATTAGTTTATTACAACCCTAAATCACCTTGGTAGTTTACACATTGGGGCGCCACGGGCCTCTTTACCAAATGAGCATTTATTCCCATTTTGGCTGGATCGCCGTCGGGATTGGCTTCTGTCCCTGCAACTACGGTAATCCCCCCTGTTAATCCGTTATACAAGTGATTGTATATTAAGGGGTTTGAGACACTATAAGGTGAAATATGTTTGTTCTTGGCTAAGTAGTATATCACACTATGGTATGCATAAGAGGATAATGTATTTTTTCCCACGTCAAGAGGATATAAATCAAGAATGTCATAATATATACGGAATAGTTTTGTTACAGCAGTTAGCAGGAGGATGCAGTCCAAATCTAAGTAGTACAGTAAATAATCTTTAATACTTTTCATATTTTTTTCCTTAAATATCCTATGAGCCTTATTAATAGCCGTCTGTGTGGGAGTTTTACCTAATCGGTTTTCCCATTTTTTACAATCTGTTGGCAGTTGTGTATTATTTAAAAAGTCTACTGTTGTCATGGCGTCAAAGCAGAATATACCCTTTTCGAGGGGCAATTCCAGCATTTGGCAAAGTCCTGCTAATGAGGTTGTTTGCGTAGTAAATTTCATTCCGTCGCTATATCTAATTCCTGAACTACGGAAAATAATAGATGTAACAGAATTACCCCGCTTAGAAATGTTCAATTTTAAGGGTGCCATTTTAGTTGTATATGTAACAGATTTTGTCTTATAATTATATGCCATATTGCTAATTATGGGGACATTTACGGAGCAGAGTGCGAATAAATGACAGAGTAAAATATGATCAAAGTTGCTGCCATTATAGCTATACACTATTATTGTAGACAAAAGTTTTATCAATTTTGTTTGCATCTCTCCCCATATAGAGCTTCTCCATGATGTTACAACCTGGTCTTGGGGAACATAGTGTTTGCAAAAGTTAAAGTGATACATTTGGAATGTGTGTAAATAATCAAATAGTGGTGTTAATAACCGGGTCTTTGCTATGATTAATTTCCTTTGGAGCCTAAAAAGATCTGCTATATATTGTTCTGCGGTAGGTATCATGTCGCTAGGGCATAAATTCCAATAAAACCTAGATTTCATGTTATGGGGAGACGTATGGGCATATACCAGAGGGCGCTGATGGGCCAAACTTATGTTGGTGAATGGCTCTGCTTCAGAAGAAATTGAATTTTTATCCTTGATATTGAAAATTGGAGGATCTTCAAAATTTATTGAAATAGTTTCAATATCTATGGAATGTATTCCAAGTTCATAAGCTTTAAGCACACTATCTTTGTGCATGCTTAATCCTAGCAGGTCACAAAATTGTAATACTGATAGATCCATTTTAACACATGTTTGAGGACCGGCTATATTCATCTTATCCCCAAACTTCATATAGGCTGTGGCACATCCGATACAGGAGCACAGGGGAGTTGGGTATTTTGTGGCTCGATTCAGGCATCCTGATTTAGCTGGTATTTGCATGCCAAATGGGAGCTCCTTTGTTTTCACATCCACCTTGAATTGCTTCGATATTAATAGATCTAGGCTGAAGAGCCGCTGAGTAAATTCCTCAGTTATCAACCCCCACATGTTAATATTTTGTTGTAAAAGGATTATTATAGCATTCGAACCACTATAATTTCCTTTATTTATTATACCTATTGTTGTAAATATTAAGTTGTTAGGATTGCCTAATTTTGTGTTTCGGGCACAAAATATATTTTGAAATGAGAATACTCGGAAATATATAGTCTTTTTTAATTGGGGTATTGTTGCATAGGTGCCTAAATCATCACACAATCCCATATTTCCAGGAGAACTGTGGTTAATTGAGACCTTAAAATGTTGTAATATTTCCCGCAAATACTCACGACTTTTAAAACCTTCTATATATGAACAATAAGATGGAAATGGGAGGTCATTCCGAATGGCGAACGGTGCGCTTTTTTGTAAAATTGAGTATGCTTGAGTGGTACTGTTAAATATTAGGTCTAGATAAATGGGAGTGGCGCATGAGCCGCATAATGTTCTTAACAACCGATTGTCATATATTATTTCTTTCTTGGCACTGCAGTAAAAAAGTAAAGGAGTCTTTAGCAACATGGACAGTCTATTGAGATCAAAAAACCGGCATAATGAAAAATATTGGGGCGGAGTTCCTTTATCTTTATAATAAAAGTGTTCTAGATTTTCATGACTTAAAAGGGCCACTTTTAACATACTATTTGTAACGCCGATACTCTGTACTAAGTATTGTTTATATAGGGTTAAAACGGGTATGCTCTTAATATCTGCCAGAGTCCCCATAAACAGGCGAGATAAGTCGCCAAGAGCGTCTTTTGTTAATATTATCATATTGGGACGCCCTCAAGAAGCACTGTGCGTTTATTTCACACGCTTAAATACCTGTTTCCTGTGCTTAGTTCTAATTAGACGTCTGAACACATACACAAGATTTAGCACAGAATGTAAAGTTAAATTTGATTCTATAAAAATAGGAGCTAATATTTCTAACAATAATTGAATGTTAACATTAGTGGGAATCTTATCAAGATCAGTGCGATCCTTGATTATATATACATCCCCAATAGTATAAGATTTTCCCACTCGATCTTGAGAGTAATCCTGGCCGTAATGTACATAATAAGTAGTGGTTTCATTGGCAGATACTCGTCTTAACACTGTGTTCGCCGATAAAACGCATTCGAATTGATTTCCGTATCTAAAAGTATAAATTATGTTAACCATTCCGACACACACTTGCAAGCAGAGCCCGTGGTGGAATGGTTAACTATTGGTTGTGTACTTAGCCATTCTTGCTGGCAGAACCCGTGGCGGAATGGTTAAGTGTGCTTAGCCATTCCGCCCCGGGTTCTGCCTGCAAGTGTGTGGCGGACTGGTTAACTACTGTTTTGTGTTCTTAGATAGTAAATGAGCAGTTAACCAAAGATGGGAAGGTTATAAGTTTTCCTTCTATGAGCTTTACTCTTATTATAGATATCTAAGGTTTACATACCCGTATAAACTGATTAATGTAAAATATGATTGAAGGAGCCCCGCTTTAATTTTTTGGCTGTCATTAAATGCAAATCTTGCTGTAAGTTCACACATCGTATACTGAGAATCACATATCACACGTTCCCGGTGGACTATGGCATACTCTTTGGAAAATAAAAGAGAATGATGAGCCTTTAATTCTCTCAAACTTGTGTAATAGGCTTTTGATTTGTTATGTCTGGAGGCCCGTCCAGGAAGATTGCTCTTGTGAGATAACCTAGTGGCTCCCCGGGCAATAATAGTCATTTTATGATATATTTACCATGTTAGACGCCTTGGGACTTGGTTAGATAAGAGGTCTCTAGCAAGTTCTCACCCTTACAACACACTATCACAACACTCCAATTAGGCTTGAAATATACGGCTATGGAACAATGCTCTGCTATTCTAAGGGTGGATACTGAGCAACTGAAGTTACTATTTGAAATGCTTGGCTTATATAGGTCCTGACAAACTCCTCTACCTTGTGTGGGCTCCGCCTGCTGGGGCTGTCAAATATTTGGTATAAAAGCTGCCTAGCAGTAAATAATATTTCAGTGACTAATTAGTCGCCGGCTTTGCACCATGGCATTTCCTACTCCTACTTTTAAAATGCACTCATTCAACACAAATGCAAAGGCTTATTCTGGGGATTGTATCCACTTTTCAGAAGTATTTCAATGTGAGGGCCTGCCTGATGTGTCTATGATATACTCAAGTAAAGGCACTTCCTTTGATTCAAGTCTTCTGAGGTTGTTTCAAAGACAAAATCAGATAAAGGCGTACACTCAGGGGTACGTCATTTTAAAAGTGCCAGACTTGCACCGGGGAGAACGGGAAAACACATTTGACGCAGTCATGCTAGACGCCCGGGGATTTATATTCCACTTTGGGAATCCTAGCATGTATGATCAAATTAAAGAAGACTGCTACACATTGGTGAAAACCTGGAACAAAGCCAATAAAGGGATCAAAAATGCTTCAATGAGAAGCATCCCCACACATGAAACCTGTCTGTACAGTGGTAGCTTCCTGACGGCCCGCGGGACGGAAAGGTATGAGATGGTACTATTCCTGAACACTTTCACCTTCAGCAAAAAGGCCACGGGGAAGTCTCCTAAAGCAGATCTGAGCTCAATAAAGTGCCAGATCAAACTACGATCGACCACAAATCCCAAGGGACATGCTGGGAGTGCATCAGGCATGAGCCTAGACGGGTGGCAATTTAGCCTCTCAGCTCCCCACTTCCTTGCCTTTCTCAAGTCTGAGTCTCTGCAGACATTTATCCACACCGTCCAAGAGTCCTCGCCCACGGGGTTCCACGTCGATCCAGGCGCTCATGCGCACGCTTCAGCCACGGGGGCAAATCCTCCTCCATCACCCCTTGACGACATGGAGGACGTGGATGTGGAGGGCCCCCAGGAGGTTGGAGAGGAGGACAGTGGCTTTGAGGAAGGGGAGGTGCTTGATGACCTAGAGCTGGAAGAGGAAAAGTCAGTTCCAAATGATGGAGAATATCCATCTCCCTTGAGCAGCTATATTGCCCAACAAGATGTGACTGACCCCCCCAGGGGGTCCTCCTCCCAGTCAAGAAAGGAAAAAAGGGGGGCAAGGGGAGTAAGGTGGCTCCTATAAAGTTGGGGAGCATTATTAAAGCTAAGAACAAGACGACTACTGGTTTAGTGTAACATGTCATTGAGAAGGAAATGTAACCGGTTAATTTAAGCAATGTGTAATATTGGCGATTTGGTATTACCCGAATATGGAGCAATTTACTGTGTAGGACGTAGCAACACAGGCATGTATAAATAAGCACTGGGAGCAAAATTTTTACAATAGGCTCCTCAAAGCGCCTTTTTAATTGTTACCTTACTTGCTAGGTAAATCATTCTTCTGTAGACTGTTGATGGAAAAGGGCTATTCACACATTAAAACAAAATATATCCTAAATGACCGATCTGGAGAGTGGGCGACTAAAGGGCTGAAGTCTTTAGCCTGGGAACAGCTGGGCACCATCACCAATTCTTTAGTCTTGATTGAAGACCTGCCAAACTTGGGGACGTCTACATCTGAATCTTCCCATGCCCGCAAATTAGAGGAAGTCATCAACTACGGATGTCACCATAGGTTTCAATAAAATATTTTATTAACAGATTTTGACCATAACGTTTGTATAACGTTCCAGGTCTATAGTGCTCCTGGTTGTCATTCACCATTGGAGTGGTTTAGGACACAGAAAATACATTCCGTTATTATCCCTTATTGTGTTCACGAAAGATTCTGCAAACATATCAAATCTGAAAATAATAGCAAAGACCTATGAAGTAGACAATAAACAATTTGAAACCCAACTGAGCTTCTTGAAAAATGAAAATTACACCCATGGATATATTATTTTTTCAGTCAAGCAGCATACATTTTATCAATTTGATAGCCAAATGATGCCTGTAGATGCTCCCGGGCAGGAAGTGAAAAAAGTGGACTATCAAGAACTTTTGGAATTGATTAGCCCCCTGGGCAAAGATATGGTCACTTTTGCTTCATACATTTTACCCAGGGTACGAAAGGATATTATTACAAAAGATTTTGGGTTGCGATTAAGGAGCCCCGATAAAACGGATGCTTCAAAAATTGTCGTTAGCTTGCCAGACATATTTTATTATTGCAATAATCAAGTACAGCCCTCAGAAGAAGTTACTATTGCTATTAAGTATCTTTCCAGGCGTATGAACTTGCCCCGTATTTATCTGAAGAATAAGCATATTTTGAAGATCTTAAAAACTCATAAGAAGCTTCCTAATAAGTAATGTGGTGGTTTTATGTCAGATTAAAACTTTCTGGAGTAAAGACTCTACCCGCAGATTCTCAATATATATTTACCCCATTTCCCTATCCCAAAAAAGGCTTAAATCAAACAGGGAGCCAGTCTAAGCACACTAGGCTCCCCAGCACGGTCCCCGTAATAAAAAGTGGAGGGGTCAAAAGTAGAATCCGTTCAAAATCCATGCGATATCAACCTTATGCGATGTATAGAAAAGTGCAATGGAATCTTGAGGCAAAAACGGAATGTAAAAATGAGAAAAAGTAGTGTATAAATACCTAAACATGCTAGCGATCCCTTATTAACTGTGTGTGCTGTGTGTATTATACATCTGTGTGTATTGTGTAAGTGATTCCTTATAAACCTGCTATGTATACTGTATGTATTATGTGTTATGTGTAATATATATATAAATATTCTCGGCTTAAATATTATAAATATGGTAATACTCTACATGTAATTAGTAAATAAAGGATCCTTTATTAATAACTCTCCTTTGTGCTGTGTATATATTTTGGTTTCTCCGTAGTTAAGTGCCATTAATGCGCCGGCCTCAGAATGATTATAGCTGGGCAAGGCCCCTTCTAATCGCCTAACACTGCTTTAGCTATTTAGTTAGGATTTGAACCTACGACGGATGATTTAAGGAGAGCGCCATAAATATTTAGGATTTGAACCTACGACAAGTCTATTTAAGGCGGCGCCTTATATTAGCAACCTAAACCGCCGACCCTAGGGTTAGTCGTATATATACAACCAACCATTCATCCAATAGTCAGTAGTTTGTTGAGTGTCTTCGGCTAGTCATGACTGTAAAAGTAGTAATACTTGATAGTCTGCCCGGGGGTGGTAAAACTGTCCAAATTGAACTGTTGAAAAGGCGGTATTCAGGACAAAAGCATATTATTTTTTTCGAAGAAGATTTAAACACGTGGAGAACATTTTTTGGAACTAATATATTTGACGCGTTTTATAGTGTTGCTTCTAACGAACCCAACACCCAGCATCATACAGATGTAAGTATGCTGTTTCAACTTGTCGTCATATATTCCATGGTCATCAGGGATGCCAAGGCGCAAAAAGTAATAAGCCAAAGTTTTGACCAGACGCCAGAACTCATAATCCTTGTTTATGAACGGGAAATGGCTTCTGCTATTCATTTTATTAAGGCGCAAAAAGCCTTAACCGCTCATCAAAAGAAAATCCTATGCGCCCTTGTTCAAGCTCTTGGATCCAAATGGGATGATGTTTATAGAGTAAAACTAGATGTGACTCCTATCACAGCGCTAAATAGGGCCAGGTCTCGAAATCGGGAGGAAGAGAGGAGTCTTAGTTTAGAATATCTCACCTTGTTACACTCAAATTATATGAGAGCCAATTATGATTTAGTGCTTGATTGCAATACGAAGAGCCCTGAAGAAGTATGTCAACAATTGGTAAACTATATAGACGGTTTACATTAACTCTGAAGAGAGTAGTATAACATCAGTAAAAATATTTTGTATCTTATTTATATACAAATTGAAGCCCTATACACCCATAAATTAACTTAAACCATGTACAACCAGATAAACCGCTGTACAACCAGATAAAAACGCATCTGTGAGACCTATTTACTCCCCTTGACCCGGTGTAGAGTATAAATTAACGCAAATGGATAAAAAATATCACGCAACCTATTTGGATCTATTAATGCACCTTCCTTATATCATACCGTGTAGAATAATAATTAGCCGAGAAGTTATGTTGTAATACGTTTATTTCGTGTTTATTAGCTATTTGAGCTTATTAATACCCACTCCTTATATTGAACCATGTTAATAATTAACCGATAAGCTTCGTTCTAATAGGTGTATTTAGCGCTTATATTAGTATTACATTAATGCAGGGTTGAAATAACTAGCTAGAATAGGTCTGCCAAATACAGTCTTACACTTTAAGCAAAACTTTTTTAGAGTACTTGTGGCTTGTATAATAATATTTCTTATTATTGATGTGCAGACACAGTTGCACTCACGCTTGGGAATATTTGAGTATATCTTTGAAAAGCTCGTGTTATATTCATTTAATAAAAGTTTTAAATTATCCCAGGAGACTAACCGTCCGCTTGTACGCTCAGAGTTAAATTGTCCGCCTTGGTATAAATATAACGTCATGGATACATGCCGATAAAAATTGTTATAATATTGCAAGCAGCATGTATTAGTACTGTAAATACTGTCAAGTATTAGTAAACAGCTCCGCACTTGTCCAATTACACAATCAACTCCCAACGTATACCAACTGTCGTAAGTGCACAGTGGCATATTTTGGTTAGCACTTTGACTTGTCGACGGTTCTCCTTATACTGTTACTCCTAACAAGCGTATATCAAAGATTTTTAAGAACTGGGAATGTTGGCTATATCTCGATTACATTTTCAAGAGGTGAATATTGGATTTTAGCAAATGTTCAAAATTGAGGAGGTCCTAATTAGCCAATTGTTCATAATTCGGGAGGTCTGATATTTAAAGCAAATCTTCAAAATTCAGGAGGTCTGATATTTAAGGGGAAATGTTCAAAATTCAGGAGGTCTTGGATTGAGATACAATTCGTCAAAATTGAGGAGGTCTGGTACAAATTGCTATAGGCTTACCATTTGTACATTTTTTACATATAAAAATCTTCAAAAAAACAAAAGATTTCCAATAGCGCTAGCTGGCATTTTACAACTTTTTGTCTTCCCTTCATTTTCATTCTACGTCGGAGATAACCGGCGACCAATTCAGCACATTGCCGCGGCGTCCATCATAAATAATTAATGAGATGTGTAAGGAAGTAGCATTGTATGTACGGTTCCCAGATTTCAGTTGGCCGCCAAACCTCAACCTAGTATGTGCTACAGTGCTACACATTTGAAAGTGAATACTCATCCATCAATACACAGTAAGTCTAAATAAATAAGCAACCGTTGTAACTGTTAGACTTAAGCATTAGTATTTTCTTTATACTCGTAGTAATGACTGAGGCCCATTATAGTCCGGTTTCGCAACACTATTCCTCTACCAATCCTTCCCCGGCCTTTATCGAGACTCCTCGCCAAAGTCAAGACGACGAATTACTAGCAGAATTTTTTTATTTGCCGCCCTCAAGCGATCGTCTGCGGGGGGACCCCCCTGAAGAAGAATACAAACGGGACCCCCTCTGCCGCCCCAAATCAAACGAGAAATCTTTTTTTGGTTTAATTGAGACTTGGATCTGGGGGAAAAGGATTTACACATTTAAAAAGTCGGCGGTTGGAGAATCAAATCTTTCGGAGAAATCGTTTTGGTTTATAAGGGCTGGGTACAAGGGGCGCTCCCAATTGGCAGAATGTTTAATTAGTAACACCTATTTGAAGCCTACTGTTGGAAATCGTCCACCCAGTCTTTATCCATCATGGCAGTCAACGTTTAGGCATCCTCAACACCCAATACCAAGAGAGCCCTGGCCGCCTAAACATTTCTTAAATCTTAACTTAAGCGACCGATTTTTACAAAAACTTCATTCAAACCATGGCACCGAGCATCAGTTAAAGGGGTCAAAGTTGCAAATCAAAAGGCGGGTCCCCCTTAGCAGAGCCCCCTGGCGTGGATTACGATTGTACCGGCCAAATAAACGGAAACCGACTTCTCAAGATGGAATAGCGTCCGCAGCTGTGGAAATAATTACAAGTCCCATGACGCGACATCTTAAACGGCATAAATTATTTCAAGAAGGTATACTACAAAACCAAATTCTTAATATAAATATACTTTTTGATGACAGACTAGGCATTTTTATTATTAATCCTGTTGCTCATTTACACGGCATATTTTACTGTAAATGAAGTAAATCACCTAATTCAGATAAAGTTGAGTTAAAAATAATAAGTTAAATGTATAAGCTGCGCGATAGACGTAACGGCGTCTATCGTGCACCTTTATATGATAAAGCTTTAAACCTTATTATTATCAACTCAATTTTACCTGAATGAAATGGGCACACGCGAGAACTAATAGGGCAATATGGAAAATAGTATTATTATTCCCCGACTCACTCATCATTTTCTGAAGTGTATTAAAAGAGTTCTCGGGCCCTCCCTCCTGTGCGTACAGAGCTGCATGTACCTCCTCGAGGAGGTCCAGCTTCTGAGCGCTCATAACATGCATATACGGCTTAAGCGCCTGCTCCAGATCCCTGGATGAAAGCCCTTTATCCACCTTCTTTTGAAGGATCTCGAACGCGCGCCAAAATCGAGACCCAGCATCTCGACCCTCGCACTCAGCCTCTAGCCCACAACCCGCCTGTTGATCCGCCTTAGGGCAAGAACAAGGCTGAGGAGCCTCTTGCTGCTGAGGGCATTGGTGCCTAGGGCACGGCGGGCACACCCGCTGCTGAGGGCATTGCCATTTAGGGCAGGGCAAGCACGCCTGCTGCGGGGGACATTGCACCTGCGGGCAGGGGGGGGAAACCGTGGTTGGAGCAGTTTGGGGCTCATCCGAAGTAGTAGAATATGCCCCGTGGGATCCCAAGACCGGCACCAGACGAGCACTGAGAGCCACCTCTGGAACCCTTGCGGACACCTCAGGAATGTTGGCCGTTGTGCTGAGTGGGGGAATAGAAGAACTTGCTAGTGTGGTAGCCGTTGTCGGAGTTGTCGGCGACGATCCACGATCCCAAGCCGAGCTTGGAGAAGGACTAGCCAAAGTAGAAGATGAGGTATGAATGCGGGAAGCCGTGCTCGGGGTTGAAGTGGTTTGTGCTGAGGTTGTGGGCGTGCTGGTAAGTGTTGTGGGCGGGGGTTCGTAGACCAGAAGGGGCAAACCTGTAATACATAATATATTAATACGGGTAAAATGTGTGTAAAGCTGGTTTAGTATATATTCAGCCAGGCTATAAAATATTTTATACATTAGCCGGTTTTGACCTATATACTTCATTGGCTTGATGCACAACTTCCTTTCCTGTTAAAACACTTATTTACACATGACTACCTTTTTAACTAACCTGGTTTCCCTCCCTCAGACTCCACCTGCGGAACAACCACATCCCAAGCCGCGCCTTCCTCTACATCAGGCGCCGGCGTCTGCGTTGCAGCCAAAGTAGGGTCCGCCGGGGGCTGCGACGAACCCGGGGAGGGCGGTGAAGAACTCGGCTCCACAGTTGTCGCGGCGCGTGCTCCATGACCAGCAGGGTAAGTGAAGCCCCGACTGTAAATATTGTGATGGTTTCATGAGAATTCTACAATTATGTCATTATGAGATATGAATGTTGAATACTGTACATATGTTTCTTATCCTGGTTATTTATATGTATATTTCCTATCGTCTTTTTACCCGCCGAATATATGATTCCTTATGAACTCTACGGGAACCCCAGGTCAAAGGCCCTCCCAAGAAACTTGTATTACTAATGCGGTCTTAAAGGGGAAAAATGTGGTCTTAAAGGAACTTTTTTAAGAGTGCATTTTCCCTTAAGACCGCATCACCGGTAATAGGTCTTCCGGCGTTGACCTCAACATTGCGTGAAGCGACATGTTGAGGTCGCCGTCAAAATTAAACCAGATTCGGCGGGGTTCTCATATATGTATAATGTATATTTAACTTCATTAAATTAGAATCTAATGTAAATAGTTGTGTAAATATGCATTCATTTCATAAATGTACGCGTATTCATAAATTTGTATATTCACTCACCATTCCATCATATAAAGGGAATGCAGCTGCTGCATAGTTGCCGTTAATAAGCCCCGATCACCAGTTTGAATTCCCAGGATCAAAGGCGCGCCTACACCATCTGTTTGAAGAACCACAACGCTGTCCACATCTGAAAATATGATTTATTATTCATGTTCATAACCGCGTATTATTTTCGCGTATTTTTTCTCTTACTGTAAATGGGAGCCTCCTCAAATTACATCGTCTTGTCTCTCAAAATATAAGTCTGCAAAATGCAATTGTGCGAAATTCCAATTGCCCAAGTGTATTAAGAGTTACACTTTGATTTGCAATATATATATATATAAATATTGAATATTATTAATACCCTAATAAATACTTCATCAATAATGGCCTATCGGAGAATCTAGTAACAAATTACAACGTAAAAGGTGGAAAGAGCTACTAAGGAAAGCAAAATGAACGTGTTTAATTTGGTGTTGCCCTTGATTGTTGTAAACAACATTTACGCACAAGTGCCCCAAGAATTGGCGGACATATATAAAGAGGCTGGCTTATATTTTCCCCAAGCAACAACAGCAGGTATTTTCCTATTTCTTACCCGGCTTCTGAAGGTATTCCTCCGTTAACCCATAAAACGACTTAAACGTAGATACAGCGCGCTCGATCCCAAACCCAGCCGCACATCCCCCTCGGTCCTCGCCTGTTTGAACGGCGCCCACGCCCGCCAAGACCAAGCAGTAGAGAGCCCAGGCTCTCATGGTGGGCCCTGGGGTAGGCCACGTCCCTGGGGAACAGGGAGAGTAACGAATCCGCAAATCACTACACTCTTTAGTGCCTTCTTTCTGAGTTGTTTATGTTCTGCTCCAGACGCGGAACAGTAAAAGCCCTCGAAACACGAAACCTCCAATACCGGTTTTACACTCTTTTTTTTATTTTCTGGTTAATCGTGTTTTGAAAACTGAGGCCTGTTTTTGTTCTCTTCTGTTTTCTGCTAATCATTAACCCATGCGATTAGCATAAAAAAAGGAGAATAAAAACCGGCCTCTGTCGCTCAAACTTTTACACGGAACCGTAAATCGTCGAATCACGAAACCTCTTAGGTTTGCCCTGAACCCATACAGTATGTATAGAAGTTTTAAGTACTGTGCGGGTTCGAGTTGAATCTAGTATATATCATAATACAATATGTCTGTACCCAACGAATACAATTATATGTCTATGCCCAACGCATTACAACCGCATAAAACCCTAGCATTGTAACTATTACCAAAGCCATGATAAAAATGTAGTTGTGCTATGTATTTGTGCGTATGTATAAGTTGGTCTGCCTGCCGCATTTGTCTAACAAGATGATTGGGTTAAATATAATGTGTAAAACGATTAAATTTGCCATGCATAAGTTTACAACCTTATAGGTACATACTTCCTTAGCATTTAGTACTAAGTGAGTTGTGTCTATATTTTGTCGATTTATGATTTGATGAAGTACAAATAGTGTAGATCAAGTTGTTCTTATTTAAATGTGGACTAGGTGTTCCAAAACATTCCATTTATCCTAATTAAATAGGAGATAATTAATTCTATTTAACACTTTAGTTCCAGCTCACATCACCTTTCGCAAAAACGCTCACCGATTCAAGATTTGGGACAAGAATCCAGGAAATGTCCCCCACACCCTCGAAGAAGATCGTAGTCTTCACCCATCTCGACCGGAGCTCCAAAAGTCTCAGCACTCCCCAATCAAGCTCACCTCAACTCCAGGTTCCAGCGGGAACCACCTTCGTGGTGGGAGCAACGGCTATATCAAGAGCAGAAACCAAAAGTCCGGCTCAGGACCGGGGGCAAAATCCAGACCTTCTCCCAGCCCAGAATCGAGGCTGTCAGTTAGTTCCAGAAGCCCAGAAACAGCTATATCTGAAGTTGCTAAAAGACCGAATCCAAACCCATCAGGTATGCCAAGCTTTGTATAGCTACAAGCGCATAAATTATAAAATATAATAACTTCTACTTACACCTGACCTGTTTATATAGATGTGTTATAAAATAACCACTTCTGCCTGATGCTTCTTTACCCAAATGTTGCAGGTCAAAATCCTTTGGGATACGACGACAAATTGCATGCCCGCATTGAATCTAATCGAAACAATTTTAACGGAATTACACGTAATAAAGTATTTTTTTATTGATATGCACCTTTTATGATAATATCTTTTTGCAGAGAGCCCCACCCAATCAAGTGGTGCAAACCTTCCACCAAGCAACAACCCCCTGGATATGTCCTCAATGCAATCACACCACACGAATTTGCCAGAAGTGTCTTCGTCCAGATCCGTCCGTATGCCAGGGGATAACCCTTCCAAGAATATCGGCGCGCTCGGAGGAATGGGGCGGAGCCCGGCCCAAGGAGGTAATTAAGTTCTAATAATAAGCCATAGATTACTGAAAATAAAAGTTCCATAGATGGGGGATGTGCAAACGTCGCCCATCCTTGACAAGCATCCAATACACTCTCTAAGGTTGCACCTTATAACATATAGCTTATTACTTAGATCCAAGCCCAGGAGGTGTCCATGGACGTCTTGTTAGCAAACACCACCCCTCAGGATCTGGAGACTCATCAAACGGAGGAAAGCGTGATAGATATGCTAGCCAGGGCCCAATAACCACAACAAGAAAGACAACCGTAGCAACAACAACAACAACCAAGAAAGCGCCAACAACAACCAAGAAAGCGTCCACAACAACCACTAACGAGCCGACAACCCCCTCAACCACAACAACGCCCCCAACCACAACAACCAAGCCGACCACAC
>LR139670.1:0-27166 GCA_900659605.1 Tisbe holothuriae | reverse complement strand
CACGCCTTATACACTTGCCGGATTGTACACCTCTCTTTAACGTTTGCATTCTCATTCTCCGACTATTATAGGGAAAGTGAATAAAAAGCCGCTTTATGAACAATTAGGGAATATTACTTTTTTTTAAAAAAAAATGGTACCCAGCAAACAAAGGCCGTCCCATTTCCGCTTTTCTCCAGTTTTTTCCCATTCATAGATCAAAGTCACACGAGGCAAATTTTTTAAATCCACGCATCAAGTACATAATGCAATTGACTTATACATATGGCTTCACACACGTCTGTGGAAGTAAAAGGCGGCCTGGCCAGGGCAGTTTAAAACTACTCAGCCACGGGCAGCGTAGAGCGCCTTGAGCAAGCAGAGAGATTAGATGACACGGTCACCTTGTGCTGCAAGAGAATGTTACAGCAGCGTTGAACTGCGTCTTCTTAGACTTCAACGCCAGCCAAGGTCAGCTTTGGATAAGTTTTGGATAAGAAATGGACTACGAGGCTCCAAAGTCCTTTGCTCTCTTATCTGGTGTTATAGCCATTGCTCGAATTGCCTCTTTGACCATCGGTACATGCAAATCTTCTGTGGAACCGACTCTAGATAAGTGGTGCAGATTAAACATCAACGACTTGGTCAATCTCCTGACAGACGGCGTCAATGTATTGGGTTACTTGGCTGGTAAAACTACAGACTATACACAGAACAGGTTCGGACAATTGATATCGAGGAAACGGTCAATTTGTGAGAGTAAAACAGTGGAATACTTGAAGGGCGATTTTGTTCTTTGGTGCATAGACAGTGATGACGACGCAATTTTCTTTTACTCGAAAATATTCCCCTATGCACTGTTTGTCAGCGGCTTAAATTCTTTCGACCGGTTCTTTATAGCAAAGACATTTACCCATTTAGAGACATTTGAGGAACCAACATCAATACTACGTGAATGGAATTACTATCCTTGCTCTTCGGAGCCAAAATGTTCGCTGTTGAAGCGGCTGTCACCTTCGGTAAAAGAACAGCAAAACATTGACTTGTGCCTTTCACTAAATATGGATCTGATTTTAAGCCTATACGAATGTTACAAGATATTTGCAAAGTGAAATAAAAAAAGCTTTGAAATTTGATACTGCATCCATTTGTCCGTCAGTTCGACTCTTTTTGCGCGCTATTTTATGCTGAGCTTGAATGTTTAAAACCTGAGGCAACGTTGCCATTCGTACTCATCTCCTAGTTGGACTTGCTGAGAACTGAGCCTCTCCTTTATTCTCTCCCCCTCCCTCTCTTTCCTTCCAACGTCTTAGTGAGAACGAGGGACGAGCTCAGCTTCCTCCTACTCGCCGACACATTACGGCTGAGCTGAGCAAGACCCTCGCCTCGCCTGCCCAACACTGCCCCTTAGCTGGCTCAGCTGGCTCAGCAGGCTGAGCAAGAAGGGGAGAATCGCCATTTTGGAGCACATGGCTCTTTCATTCTTCTTCTTGTTGCCGACGGGAGCATGTCCTTGTATCTCTCGGGAGGTCTCATCGTAGTGTCCGGGGACAGCGTCGTGTACATTGAGGGGTCCACCGTTGCTATCGCCTGCGTTCTTCTCCTTGGTCTGGGCCTCCTGCTCTTCACCGTCAGGGACGTTCTTCGTCAAGGTAAGTCCTCTCCCTTGCTTTGTAGTAAAACAACTAACTTTGGTTTTTTAAAGGAGCAACTGTTGTGGCCCTTGTTCCGACCATCTGGGTTGACCGAGCTGTGGATCTTGCACTACGTGACCTGCGTGAACTCGTCAACGACGTGCGACTGCCCACAGCCGAGGAAGTCGCTCAGCAGCTCGCCGGGGACGTGGCAGAGCAGATTGCTGCAAACGCCCAGGGCGACGACGAGGGCGACGAGGGCGAAGAGGGCGACGACGAGGGCGACGACGAGGGCGACGACGAGGCCGTACAAGGTGTGAACGAGGTAGAGTCGTCAGGGGCGGAGACTGATCACGAGGTGGAGAACATTGGCGCTCTCGCTCACTTTTGAATTTGGCTGGGTAATAAATTGCACACATTCTCTTTGGTATAGTTATTAACCTTTTGCTCTTTCCGTTTCCAGCAGGATGCATCTCCTGGCAGCGAAGGCCGCGTTCCACACCTTCTACGCTCTGCTCACGTTCCTTTTCTGGGTGTTCTACTTTGCCGAGCGCGTGGCCTACTACCTCGCATTCGTGGCGCTCGTCTGGGAGAGTGGTGTGCATATGATCTCCCTGCTCTCGAAGGTGATTCTTGGCCGCTGCCGCGTTGCCCTCGTGTACGTGCAATGGAAGCGTCTGTCAATCAAGTACAACTGGCTCCACAGGCTGCAGAGCATGGAGCGCTGCTAGATCCAGAAGTTCCCCGTCCCCACAAAACCAAACTACTAGACCCCACTGTCCGCCGTCCAAAGAAGGGCCAGCAAGAGCGCGAAAACTGTGTCCGAATTCTGGGCACAACGGTCATTCTCGGCCTTGAGCCTGAAGTGGCGGTAACGGTCTTCCTTGACCTACACCAACTGCTAGGTGAGAAAAACAGTTTACTTGAACATGTATAATGAAGAAAAAGTAGGGGAAATCCTCTCAGAACTTGGCTATCTGGCCTTATTTTAGGTCTTCTGATCTTATGAGATGTTTTGTATACAGGAATCCGTGTTTAACCGTCCCATTTTAACTTGTATTCCTTTCTTCCTTTAGCTACGGTCGTATTCGACTTCCGCCCGGACACGCCGCTCTCCTTCCACGACACGCGCGACATCTACATCGAGACGCAGGAGAGGCCCAAGGTCGGCGTTCGCTTTCTTAGGGTGGTGCACCTTGTCGACTCCAGGTATCCGGCTACCCGGCTTCCAGCCGTCCTGCGCTTCACCGTGGTGTACACCAACTGCCATCGTATCTCCTTCGTCATCAACTTCCACACAGAGAGGCCGCGTATTCCCCTCTGCTACAAGCGTATAAAATTGCCAACCAGCTGCGATTAAATGCTCTTGCATTAATCATGCTCTACCAATGTAAGTAAATAACTAAAAATATTTTGAGCGTATTTGTACTTTATACCTATTTCAGACGCTGTCTACTCCATGCTCACCATGCTGGCCGCCGTGGACGCAACCTGCCAGTTGGCACACAGGCGGGCCGGGGTCGATACCTGCCTCGAGTTCAGCCGCTGCTTTGGGCAGCCGCCGAATTGTATCATCTGGACCGAAGTGCCTTTAACTAAGGGCTGCCACAGCGTGTCGTGCCTGCGGTAAGAATTTAATCGTAAAACACGTGTTTCAGTATTTTTGACGATTTTAACATTTATTTCAGGATTGAGTTCAACCCTGTCATTGTTCGCAAAGGCGTTCCGCCTCGTGTTCTTCTCCGTCTGAACCAACTTTACACCAAGGGCATCTTCGACGACCGCCTGCTCACCGAGACCTACCACAAGGGGAAGCACGGGGACATGTTCAAGACAACAGAGGAACCAGACTTCTACTTTGATGAACGCCACGAGCCAACAAAGGGGCCAATGTTCGCCACCTCCAACGTCCAACAGGACGATCACTTGGTGCTCAGTGGTGATGCCCAAGGAGGGGGAGGGACATCGCAGAAGGGGGCTATTGCAGCATGCGTCGTCCTTGCCTTCATTGCAGGCTGTTGCTGCTGCTTTGGCGCGGCTTTGGCACTGCGCAGAGGGGCCTGGAGCAAGAAGCAGCCGCTGCTGCACCTCTCAAATGTTACAACGCCGGCGTCTTCTTCTTCTTCAGTTTCCCAAGGTGGGATTGAAGCTGGCTACGCTGCACCAACGGCGACCGCTCGCGCTCTGCCATCTGCACCACCCGTGGAATCCGCTCCATCTGCTAAGGCATGTACTTCAACGGGAGCTATTCCCAAACGGCGTTCTATCGCCACATCCCTGAAGTTGGCATTAGAGAAGGCGTGGCCGCTTCGCCCAGATGACATCTCGGCCCCAATTCAAGGTGGGCCAATCGTACCAAGCTTGTTGATGGCTTACCAGCCCGACTTCGACTCGGCCGCCTGTGACCTGCTGACCAAGAAGCGCTCTTGTGGCGCTGCGTTCAAGTTGCCCGAGACGACAGATCTGTCTGAAGAAGGTGCTCTGCATGTAAGTCTCGCTTTGAAGCAGATCGACTTTGCGGCTACTCAAGCCGTGGGTCAGATCGAGGCATACACGAGGGAACGGTTGGGCGAGAAGGACAAGGGCAAGAAGCCCGCCGATGTTAGGCTGTCCATTGAGCTGGAGACGGACCTGGTCAAGTCACTGGCGCGATACGACGTGGACAAGCTCGTCCTGCGCGCCAAGGAGAAGATGCTACTGCAGGTTGCCGAGAAGGACAAGAGGAGGAGGCGCGATCCTGTTTTGGGCGGCGTAGACGGCGTTCAGAGCGGTGAGGAGTCAGACCAGACGCAGGCTACGGCCATTGCGGAAGACCCGCTCGAGGAGAGTAACAAACTGTGGGATGGAAAGTGAGGCAGCATTTGCAGAGATCTTCTTATTTGTACATTCGGAGCTCTTTTGCTCCGACTAGTTATGTGGCTATTTTGCCCTGTTTTTTTGTTGTAAATCCTATGATGGCTTTTCTTGGGCATTTTTGAAAAGGCCACGGCCCATGATGGCCCTACTGTTACAATACGTTACTTATATATTGTAATACTTAATATATGTTGTAATACTTTGCTCTATGAAAGGCCACGGCCTAAAATGGCCTTGAGTGTGAGATGTTTGAGAGAAGGCCACGGTCTAAATTAAGCCTTGGATATGTTTCCTAATGTAAGAGGTTCGAGTGGAGATAAAAGTCCTTCGAAATGAAGAGGAGAGAAGAGACTGAAGCTGATGACAAGTTTGTTTATACTCATGTGTAATTACTAACGCAACCTCTTGCCTCCTTGCGTTACTGAACACAATGTATATTTTTATTATTATATACAAGCGTTAATACTGAACACCAATGAATATTTTTCTTATTGTATACAAGCGTTAATACTGAACACAAAACTTGGTAAGCATTGATTAATTATCTGCAAGCGTTACTGAACACAATGTATATTTATCTTATTGTATACAAGCGTTAATACTGAACACAATACTAGGCCAGCGTTGATTAATACTACTGAAAACAATACATTTGTTTTTGTCTGCCAGCGTTAATTAAATACTACCGAACACAATACATTTCTTATTGTCTGCAAGCGTTAATTAAATACTACTAAAACAATACATTTCTTATTGTCTGCAAGCGTTAAATAAAACAACTAATTAAACACAAAACATTCATTTATTCTCTTGGATCTCGGACTTTATTTGATTATATCATCATCTTAAACTTCTTTTCCCAAGCTTTACGTTGTATTTAAAAAAGAGTTCTATTCTATGTGATTATTAATTCTAATCTACCAACATAAACTCAAACTTCTTCTTCTTTTGCTTGCAATCGGTCTGCGGCAAAGACCTCTTCCTTCTCCCTCCCGACTCCGCGGTGGCTGAAGCGGCAGTAGCAGTCACTCCAGTCGGAGTTGTTGCTGCGGATGCAGCCACACTTGTCGGAGTTGTTGCAGCGGATGCAGCCACACTTGTCGGGGTTGTTGCATCGGATGCAGCCACACTTGTCGGGGTTGTTGCATCGGATGCCGCCACACTTGTCGGAGTTGTTGCAGCTGATGCAGCCACACTTGTCGGAGCGGATGCATCGGACATTATAACGGTATCCGCATCGGCGTCACTATTATACGCATCCTCTTCATCATAATCCTGACTGTATATTTCCTGGCTGTCGTCCTGCTGACTGTCGTCCTGCTGACCGTCATCGTCGTCATGGACCTCGACCTCGTCTCCATCGTCGCCAAGGCCACGCCCTTGCTGATCCAATGCGGCTGACTTCAGGGTATCTATGTTGGTGATTTGAGTTACAATAGGATTCTTCATTCTTTCTAATAACTCAAAATCGGGATCTATTTTACCTAGTCCTTCTCCAGCGAGTTCGACAGCACTCTTGGTTCCTTTAGCCAGGTTAGCAAATGGCTTGGACAAGTCCACTTTGTTCATGGGACCGGACCCTGGGTTGGCCATTGCAAATTTCTCGCTGGTTTGCAGGCTATTAGTTGCAGTGCTGGCCTGTGGTCTTCCTCCTTCGGGTTTCCCCGAGATGATTTTCTGAACCTCGTGGAGCTGGTCTTGCCGGGACAGATGATGATCAATCAAATTCCTTGTCTCCTTTGACCCCGACGTCCCTTGTCCGGATCCGCCTGGAGTAGAAACATAACTTGGTCTGTTACCCATGTTTCTCCGGGAGTACAGCTTATTCCACGACATTATTTCTGTAAAGATTTCTTGACAAACGGTTCAATTAAGGCTGGCAACACTGAGCTGAGGTCTAAAAGCACTTTCACGTCTTGATCAAACTCCAACAAGTCCATGACCTTTTTCTCTATTGCAAAATTAGAAGCAAAGACCTTGTACTTCCTCTTCTGTCGCAGCAAATTCAAGGCCGATTTTCTCAAAGGCACCCTCTTATTTAAAATCTCAAATAATAAGCGGCAAAGAAGGCCTTTTTCTGGTTCTTTTGCGCGTTTTATAATCTTTCTAACTTGATTCCCACTTGCAATATTCACTAGAAACAGTTTATGCTCTTTCAGCTTCCTCCGAAGCACCAAGCGATTCATTCAATTCTCTTGATGCCCAAATGCACTTGAAACAAGGTGTCGGCAATTCCTTCTTGTAGTCTCTTTGTAACCGGATTCATTACATACAGTTCAATGTGCTCTTGAGGATTGTTCACCACAAAGGAATCACAAAAACTTGGCATCCAATCTTGCATGGGATCCGTATTTCTTGATCTTGCTACTCCCAGTACTGCAATCCATGCATTTTCATAGGCCGAGCTTCCGTCTATGTAAGTCTCATTTTGAACGAGATTGCACCCAAATGCGGCCAAAAAGTCATTTAACACTGTGCCAGAAATGTAAATTTGGCGAACATAAACCGCCCAAGTACCAAAGGATGAATAAGGAACAGGATTTTTTACTTTAAATCTATTTCCAGTTCCCTGACAAAGTAATGTATACGTGGGAGCCATTCGTCACTTTTCTACGTCACTACTCCTTTTCATCATCGCCTTGCCTTAAATTAGCCGCAGGTATCCAGGCATCCCATTTACTGGGGTAGTGCAAATAAGTGACATATACCTCTTTTACACCCTTTCGAGTCCTCCTTTTGAGAACCTTGGCCTCAAATTCCACTTCTTCGCGAGGTACGACAATGAGCTCCCAACGATAATAGTATCTAGAGGGAGGAGAGAGAGAGAGAGAGAGAGAGAGAGAGAGAAGTTATGTAGTGATCTTTGCAATATTTATAATTTTGAATTTGGTACCTTTTAGAGACCACTTCGCCATCAAGATCCGCTAATAGATACTCGGTAGGACTGACGAAGGCGTTCACCTTTGCTACTTTAAAGTATCTTCCTCTCTACAAAGCAAGAACGAATGGAATATATCCAGGTCTTACAAGCCTCTTTTATGTGCAGAAAGGTCTACCGCGGCAATCGGGGGAAAAACTGCGTCTAGAGACCGTTGAGTTTTTTGCGTGTCGAGCCTGCCTCTTTTGTGTGCGTAAAAGTACACAGCGGCAAAGGGTGAAAAACGGCGTCTAGAGTGCTGGTATTTTTTCGCGTGTCGAGGCAGGCTTAGACTACGCAGGGAGGGCAGAGCAGATACAACTTTGCTGGGCAGAGTCAGACAAAGAGAAAAATGGTACAGTTACAACGGGACATTTTGCATGCGCCGTCTTTTTTGCATTCGCCACAGACAAAGCTCCGTTATCCTCCCTGACAATTAAATTCCCGTTTCAAATAGTACATGACAAGGTCATATCACGTCCTTAAAAAACCAGTCCGTTACCTCGCTCATGGACTAACTGTAAAAATACTTACTTGGGCATCCGTCGACTTGGCAAATCCGGCTTTAGAATATGCAGCTAAGACAATTGTCCCAACAAGCAATGTGCTATTATCCTTCATTGCGGCCGACTGCCTCAATAATTGATAGTTGTAATCAGGTTCCGAGTAACGCTTTACGTTGTGCAAGGCTAGTTGTTTCCTAAAACAATACTTCATGAGTTATTATTTTACCAACATCATAGCTTCCATTACCTTATTTCAGGGTCACTCAAACCGGCGGGCAGCAGTTGACACGGTGCTAAAAACCCTAACTTACGCTGCGGGATTGAGTTCACCAAAAGAATGGCTTGTTTAAGAACTCTGCTAAAATCTTGGCTTAATGCATGCCGCAAAATAAGGTTAGCTTTTCCTTTGACCAATTTTATGCAATTTTCCGCAACAGAAGCCTGATACAGAAGTAATTGTTGAAAGTAAATATTAACGTGTAGAAAACAAATGATTTACCTTATTCAGACCATATTTAATCTTAAAGTAAATCCCATGGTCTTTGTAGAAAGTCTTCAATGAGGTAAATTCGCTCCCAGCGTCGCATTCCAACTTCCTTTATCAAAGCAATAAATACTCGACAAGAAACCACTCAAAATAAATTAAGAGAGCTCCTACACGGGCATTATCAAAGAAAATATTTCCGAGAATAATTTCCTTCCACTGAAGCAAAAAAAATCTCCAGCTCAAACACTAAGGTTTTGCAGGAAATATTTCAGGAAATATTTCTCTTCTCAGCCAGGCAAGCTGGGCCATGAGTGTGTGAGAGAAGGAATTTAATTTTTTCCACACACTCACTGGGCCAGCTTGCTTGGCTGAGGAGGACATACTTCCAGATATATTTCCTGCATTATGCCTGCTTGGAAGAGGACTGACGGCCTAACTGGCCATGAAAGAAATTTTTCCAAAATGTTACGGGAAGTATTTCCTGTTTTGTCGCCCGTGTAGGAGCTCTCTAATGAACAATGCATAAATGTGCTTATCGTCGAGTATTTAAGATATGATGCCTTGGATGGTCTCCAGCTTCGGCAAAAATGTCGACAAAAGCTTCTTGCACGTGCTTTGAGCTCTTGCTCTTTAGAATCCTTCCAAAGATCTGAAGGCTGTACACATCAGTAGCAATTAAAAACGGAATGGTCTTTGATCCACCAGTAAAAAATCCTATATCGGCTTGCCAAACCTAATTTATAAAAGGACATTAGTTGTTATATTGCAACAATGCCATAACTTATTCCCTGGAAACTTGAAGTGACTGAGAAATGACGCCTTTCGCACCGAGACCCCCTTTCATCGCGGATTATATGCCTCAAATATAAGGGAATTTGCCTGACAACACGTCTTAGTCTGTTTTGGGGAATACTCAAGCCTTTATAAAGTTTGAGGCATTTTTGGAATGCATGGATTCCTGTGAACGCGCCCTGGAACTCGTCTGGAGATTTCCAAAGCCGTTCTAATTCTTCGTCACTAATTTGATTATTTGCACTCATCATTTAAAATGATGCACATGGCTTTTAATGAATTATATCCGAAGCTGAGTTTGCTTACAACTGCTGATGTTTACAGCGGCCACTCCTGGAAGAAGAGGCAAAGCCACTAGCACACGAACAACGTTACACTATTCCAGGCTGGCACAAAGAGCCTCTACTCCTGTTCTTTTTTGCAACAAAGCAGTAGTAAAAATTCTATTCCCTTTGTTCAGCTAAGCTTTTTTGCAGCAAAAGAAGCCTTCCACATGCTGCGTGTTCACATTGCTGGAGCGCTGCAGTCATTTCTTACATGCGACAAAGGTAGAACAGACAGCCTGCAAAATTTGTTGGCACAGCCAGCCTGCCATTTTTGCATTGCTCCCTGATTGCGGCTCCCATTGGCCCAGGAGCATAACGGCGGAGCGTAACGGCCGTACAACGACGGCGTTGTCGCCTTGTAAAAGGTATAAAATCCGACTGTTGCCTAAAAATTGAGTCAGAAGTCAACATGGCTGCGGCGGGGTCCTCAACAAATATCAAAGAGCCAGAAGTTAACACTAAACTGTTTGCCGATGAGGGCTTCTTCCACAGATCTGTTGCAGATGGGCGGTACGTGGAAAACTCGTTCTACACGTGCCCACCATTGGTCCCAGTAGCTGGAGATCCAGTCACATTTAGATTCAAACCCTTGCCCGGAAGTGGTTGTTACAGGTATGAAAGTGAGAACACATGTTTAAGTATAGTACAAGTAACATTTGTCTTGCCCACTGCAGGCCAAATAACATCATCTGTAATGTGGAACTTATTCTTTTCGATGAAGATGGACATAATCCCCCGCCGAGTCACGTTGTCCTTGTCCCAGGCGGCCCTATGGTTGAAAACATGGCTCAACCAGTCAATGCGATCGGCAAGTCAAACTTGGCGGGAAATTTAAACCACATACGTAATTAAAATTTCTAGGTCACTGTCTCTTTGATGATGTCCAAATATCAATATCTGAAACTCGCTTAAATCCGGACTCCCAGAACTACTATGCCAAAGCGGTCATGAGACAACAATTGGCAACTTCCATGTCTGCGCGCAATAGTCGCATGCAGGAATGTGGCTACTACGCTGAAGTTGCCGCCGTACCTGGTCAAGGGGCATTCAGCAATCATCACAGAGCTCGGTATATGAAAAGTGGTCGATACTCGTTGCTCCGTAAGTCTCTTGTTGCCTTATTCGTATTGTACAATAATTATTAATTTATCTCCGTACCAGCTGTGCCGTACCAATTTCGGTTAGAAACGGACTTGAGCAACAGTACCGTTCCTCTCCCTCCTGGGTGCCCCCTACAAATTGATCTCAAACCCACTGATATGGCTCTTCGTGTGAAGGTTCTTCCCGGCGATAAACGCAAATACAAGTTAGTTATACACAAGCTGTCACTGTCAATACAGACTTGCATTTTGGTGGATTCCGTCTTCTCGTGAGTATACAGCTTGAAAATGCATTACTGATGTAACAATGTGTAATCTTTCTTAGCGAATTTCGAGCGCGCATAAACAAGCCAAACTCCTATGCAATAATTCCATGGCGAAAGACCTTTTTGAGGAGGGTAGTCATCAACCCTGGAGCGTCTTCCCATGACATGATTGACATGTACCCATCAAACATCATACCTGCCAAAATTGCGGTAAGAAGAATCCTATTTGATGTTATTGTGACGTAACATTTTATGTTGTAGATTGCCTTCGTGAGAACCAAGGACCTAGACGGAGACTACGAATTCAAGTACATTTATCCTATCCTGTATATACTTCCATGGCTTAATTTTATTTTATCGTTCTCAGTCCGTTCATTTTTGCCCGAGCTTGGTCATTATCGCCAGGCACATTGGGGATGCCAATGTGCATAAAGGATAAGGATGGGTCGTTGACAAGCCAATTAAACCCCAATGACTGGGTGTACCTGAAGTCAATCAAGCTATCACTGGGTGGATTTCCTTTTGATCTAATGGAGGGAGAAACACAGACTCTCACTGAGTGTATGGGTGACTTCAAGGTAAAAAGAAATATAAAATCTAAGCAAAATCCTTGTACCCCTGATTCTATCGAACTTCTTCTTTCCTTTTAAGAGGTTCAACATGAATTTGTCCTGGGACGAGAACGCCTTGGGAAGCGGTAAGAAGCTATTATACTCACGCAACCTTGCCTTCCCCGCAATCTCGCTTTAATCCGTAATTTTTCTGTCACGCAACCTCTCACTATAATAATAATTATGATTTCTTCTTTTACATGTGTAAGGGTTGACATATTCAATGTACAGTACAGGAGGACACTATTACAAGGCAAGGAACCATGTCAATGTTTGTTTTTGTTTATATATTTATATATATTTTTATTAGGTCTACGACTTGACGTCCAATTTAAGAGCAAATTCGGTCGATTTGTCACCACTTGTTCGATTAGGCAAGTGAATTAAAATAAATACTGGCTTGTTTTTTTTTATTTTGGCATCCCTACTTTCAGGACATTACCGATTGGCGGTAAAATTCAGCGAAGCCCTGCCCGTCCAGTTAACAATGGTAATCTTGGAGGAGTATGCAAACACATTCGGGGTTGACAAAGAAACAAAGATAAAGACCAGTTTTGTTGCCTAATTGCTTCCAATTTTGCTTTTATTTCATTTGATATGTACACGCATTTAATAATCAAAAAAATAAACTGATCATTTCTAATGCCTAATTTTGCTTTCAATTAAGCTTCTATAGCATTGGATTCATTCATCTTCATTTTCCTTGGCAAGATCTGTCAGTTGGCGTTGTATCTCCAAAAGGAGGCCATTTAGTCTGGATAGCGCAGCTTCCCTAAATAACCCCTTCTTTGCGGTCGAAATTTTCCGTGTTGTGCTTGTTTTTATTTGCTGCTTGGCCTTGTCTACCTGCTCTTGGCAAATCTCGCTGACGAACCTCCTTAGCTCAACCCCAAGTGGACCTGATCCGGACCCGAGCACTCCCTGCTCTGAGTAGACCACATGATTCTGTCTTAGATCGGAATCCCAGGTAGCTGTCAATCTAGGGCTCCGAGGCTGTCTCCTCTTCCTGGTGGTCTTATCTCTGGTTGGCTCTGCTGCAGCTGCCTGGAAAGGATCGTCTGCCAAATCGTTCCGCTCCGGGAAGCGTCTCACAGAAGGGCCAGGCAGTGACGAGGCTGAGTCAGTCTGCTGCACTGAGCAGCCGAGGGCCAAGGAAGATGACCGCTGCCCTGAGCAGCCGGGGGCCATGGAAGATGACGGCTGCCCTGATGTGTACGAGAGCGGTAACTTAATGGTCACGCAGATTTCTTCCGTCGTCTTCTTCTCCTCGTGCGTTACCAAGTTACTCTGTCTGTTCATTCTCGGCACCTGCTGCATCTGCTGTACATCTAAAAAGGAGCAATATTAGACAAAACATTATAAGAGTGTCTTTTTGATAAAACTTGCCTTCTTCCGGAATAGTGACAACCTCAAATTGATTTGGCCTCCCATTGGGACTACGAGAACGCACCCTTATCTTCATGGGCGGCAAAAAATGCTCCTCCTCTCCCTGCATGTTGCCGACGACTGAATAATAATTTTGAAACGAGATTTTGATACCCTTTTTGTCCCAGCCGGGGGAAATGTGAATTTTGGTGTTGATTGGGAGGGAGACAAAGAAGAGTTTAGATAAATAACTTATCTGGATTTAGGGTGAAGAAAAAAACCGGAAACTTCTCATTGCTGCTCAAATGAGAGAGAGATGAGAATATATGTGTCTGTTTGGGGGAGACGTTGTAGCCCAAAAATATACAATAAGGGAGTGGGGTTGTGGTAGCCGTGATCGCAAGTCGCTCGGACCCTGTGGCCCAAAGGGTGGCGGGTTCAAATCCCCCCCTCCTGTGGCGGAGCTACTGCAATAAACCTTAATTAGTAGTGCTCTTAACCGGGATGCAATAAGGGATCACTAGTAAAATACTTTTTTTGTTTAAAATTGCGTCTGTATTATTGTTTATTCATTCATAAAGCCAAAGGCATACGTAGCAAGATCATGAGTCTTAATATCAATTTGTCGCCGTCCTAGTTCTTGCATTGTAAAGGCCATGTGGGAGAACACTCTTATTGGGGTCATATCTCGTGCTGCTCTCTTGCGGGGCTGCAACACTTTAACGACATCTTTGGTTTGTGCTATGTAAGACTCAATTTGTCGCCTGTATATGGATACATTTATAACATTCGCTGTAAATGGACATGATAATGTTACACCTTTGCACTTAATAATTTCACGTTGCTCAAAATTTTCGTCTTCCAGTAAAATGGCGTAACTTTTTAGCCCCGTGCTAAAAAAAGACTTAATTGTAGTTGTTGGGCCATAATCACTCTTAAGCCAGCCGGGCACCTCTCCCAATTCCCCAAGATATGGCAAAGAAGCGCCTTTCCTTACGGAAAACACAAAAGAATCGCAGTCATGCATGTAAAATTTTACCGACGGGTTTTGGTAGAGCTGCCACATTAGTCGGTGCGATCGGATTCTGCTGTAGCTGTACACATAAGCAGCAGAGACAATATGTCGATTTCTGGCCGGTTTGGACTTGTTTCGTTTTACTTCCAGCAGACACGCGTTATCTTCCGAGAGCATTGAAATGCTTTTAATTGTGTCATGCTCCTTATTTTTCTCGTAGTGCTGCTCGATTTCTCCCTGTGAGTGGACTACAACAAGCTGTGTTTTGTAAGATGCCTGCATAAGTTTTCCATATAAACTGCAAATACCCAATTTCACTAGGTATCGTTTTTTCTTGTCGCTAACCAGATCCGACGGCTTTATTGTAGCGTTGCCAGAAAATTGCATTGCTGCATTGACCTTGGCACAATATAATTCTGGATCTGTCTCGGTTTCTGGCAGCCCTGAATATATCACTTTATCGCGGCACAACAGTTGCACTGTCTTTCTGAAGATGGGTCTGGTTTCAAAGTAAAATGTTGCTCGATAGAATCTTAGAAAATGATAGCCAAGTTTCTTTGCATATATCACGTCTTGGACTGTACAGATAACATCAAACGCTCTGGCCTCTTCTGGATGAGCTAAAAAAAGATTTCAAAACAAACGTAACATATACAGTGTTTGGGAGTTGATTAACTTACTGCACTTTTTTTGTGTGGGTGTGATCGCGCACGCTGCGCAAACTGGGTAAACCAACCCATCAGGTAAGTGAAGTGGCAAGAATGGAATGTTGATGTTGGGTGACACACATCTGACCCAGATGATGCCGTCGACATGCTTACTATCGAAAGTTGCATAATCGTCATGAATAAGAAAGTGGTGGTCCAGATCTCTCTCACAGTAGTCATATGCCAATCCCACAGGGTAGCTGTAGTCGATCATTACGGCTGGGTAATGCGAGCTGAAACATAAAAGATGCGTGCTTTGGCAGTTTTATATTCATTTAATTTTTTTACACAAGTACCTATAGTCTAGAGACTTGAATTCCTCATTTGGATAGTCGTTGCAAGTCCAGTAAAGTCGGAATAATTCATTTCTTCCTGGGATCGAAGCTGCACTTAGAGAATAATGCTTAAATTTAGGAAGAGGCTTATATATATGCTTTAAAAAGTACTTCAGGTCACTGTCTGTCTTTCTTAGTTTCTTATATTCGCACTCATGCATTATTGTTATTTTGCAGTCCGGGTACTTGTTCTTAAAGTTGTGCAATTTTCGTTTCCAAATGTCATGTTGTTGTCCATGTGTGCGTCCCATATGATTCATTTTGGTCGAATCTCCAGTAACAGGACAGTTTTCACTGAGAGGGGAATGTGAATAGTGACATCTAGTGGTCAATCATCCTTTACTTCTATTTCCTGGGTGTTTCTAAAATTGTTTTAAAATTTAAATTAAATTTTGCCCCCTAGATGTCACTATCACAGTGTGTTTACCTATGTGTTCCGTGCCAAACACATCCGTTCAGAAAGAACGCGTGATTTAACTTGATAAAGAATGCATCTGGAGTTAAAAAACACATTTCTTTCTGTCCATACTTTGTAACACTTGAAAAAACCGGTTCTTCTTCTTGTTTCATCTTCCATATGAGAAAACTCACGTACTCTTTTTCAACGTACGAGCTGTTAAAATCGTAAGAAACACCTTCATTAGGAACGCACACTAGAGTCTTATGTAATTGGCTGCAATATCGCATAATCGCAAAATTCAGGCCGCTCAGAGTGACAATGGGTTTTGTAAAAGGGTGAAAGTAGGGCCAACATCCTTCTTCTCGGTCCAGTTCATCTCCAAACTGGGAAAAAATAAACTCCTGTTGCTGTAAGCTGTGATTCATAAACGATATCATCGACTCTCCCAAAATGTTGACGTTGCTTTGCGAGACAGCGATAATTTGGGCACTTAGGCTGTAAGTTTCTTCTGCGAGGGATGCATAAAAGTTCCACTTTGAATCTCTTTTACCCGATGAGTCAAAATCACACTCGAATTGATGGAAATCCGGTTTAGAGCCTGTGTATTGGATTGCTCCAAATTTGATCAGTTTCTTTGGAACATACGCTATTTTTGTATCACATTGAAAAATATTGCATAGCTCCCATAAATCGAGATCAACATATTGGCGTGCAGAGACAAAAGATAAAGATAATGCATTAATATGTAACATTTGAATATTAGCAGCATTGGAACCCAAAATGTAGGGCGTAATTTTCTTCTCTACTATCGCTTTTAGACAGCACAGCATCGTTCTTCTATCCTGCACAACAACAGTGTAGTTTGTAAACTTTGAACTTATTATGAAGCTCATTAATTGGTCTAAAAGAGATCCGTTTTTTAGAGCACTGGCTTTGTTGATTGTGCTTTTAACCATTCTGTTGCTGAGCGACACGAGACGATACACTGACTTGTCATGTCTGTATTTTACGCCCTTCTCGTTCAAGTAGTCCATTCTGCGCACTATTGAAATATCTCTTTCTTCGGGATGTATCATCAATTTCGGGTCAACAAATGTCTTTGTTCGAAAAATCTGGCGGCTTTCATCTTCATAGCATATTGAACATGCATATGGCCGCTCTTCAAAGCAGTCGGGGCCTCTTTCTGCGTCAATAAAGTCCATGGCTAAGAAGCAATGATTGGCCCAATACTTCGGCAATTTTTGCTCTTCGAATGAGCACTGGTGTTTGAACAGCGGGTCAGGCGGGAAAAAACGGAAGCAACGTTTACACAATTCTTCTCCGCACTGGTGGACTTCTATTGCCTTGGCCAAAGTTTTGAAGCCAGATTTCACTATACGCTGTCCACATTGGCTGCACATACTAGCCGGTACACACGAATACTTTTTGTGATGAGTATAACAATTATTGCTTTTTACAACAAGTAAACAAGTGCACTCTTTTTCTTCATCCGGTGAAATGGTCGAATCACATGTGTACAGAGATAACTGGCTGTCAGTGTATTCTCCCCCCACTCGAAGTGGTCTTCTGCATGGTACACAATTTGAGCGCGCCGGGCAAGTGTGGTTTAATGCCTTGCCTTTAAAACTTATACAGCCGCAAACCCAACAGACCATCCCTTGCTTGGAAGCAAATTTAACAGGGTTGACAATCACATTTGCATGCCGTTGGTTATTGTTGGTCTCTGTAATATACAAAAACACTGGTGCAAGATCGGGCCGGTGGGAGTTGGGAAACATGACACAATGGCTCTCACTATTTAGTTCTTCATATATTATGAGTTGAATTTCACTGAAGAAGTTGCCTGCAATGGGAAGGAGCTCTTCAAGACAGTAGCCCTTGCCTTCTTCCCTCTGTATTCCCGTTGCTTTTGTAAAATTAATTAGCTCTTCTCTCAACAACATTCCGGCAGCCCTTGATTCCGTTGCTTTCTTGCTGTGCAATAATTTGACTTTGGACCACTTCCTCCCTTCTTCTGAGTTGGGGTCGGCGCAGTGTTTGCGGAAGAATCTGCCGGCAATGATGGCCAATGGGAGGCAGTCATTTGCCAAGGCACCTGGATTTCCATGGAAACCATCAGATATAACAAACATGTACTTGTCCCTTGAATGGGGACTAAGGGGAGCACTGGAAGCACCGACGCCACTCTCACGTGCCCTTGCATTCTCTTGCAAAAGTCCTCGGTGGCGGCAATGGGCTACAGATAAAACTTTATATTTCAACTTTAGTCCATTCCTCAGATCAATTTCTTTGTTGCTGGTGAGATAGTTGAACAAATCGTCCATTAAATTTGTCGCAATTCTCTCCGGGTCATACGTGATTGCGTAATGTCCGGAGCAGATCCCTCCACTCTCCATTTCAGGGCTGACAACAGTTATGAAGATTTCACGGACATAACGAACTCCACCTCCATCTTCCTTCTCATAATGCTCTCGGAGATCATTTATAACCTTTACAATTGCCCTCTGAATGATATCCAGCAGTCCAATGACAGCTGGTCTGCCCTCTTTGGTTTGTACAGAAGAATACGCAAAAGTCATCTCATAGTGGTCATCATCAATATAGAATCTGTTGTGTTGCTTAAAGTGTATTCTTTTCATTGTTGCTGAAATTCCCTCGCTTTGAAAGACTTCGGTGCTATTATGAAAAGAAAATGCACCTCTGTCTTGTCTTTCTGCAAAGAGCTGGTCAGCTGTCAGATCCTGGCGGTTTATATCATCGTTGCTTCTATTTATTTGGCGAAAGGGGGCATTTGTTGCTGGTCGCCGCCCTCGTATCGCCCGTCGAGCTGACAGACGTCGAAGCCGTTCCACGCCTTGTTCTTGCTCACCCTGAGCACGTTGCCGTGCGACATGTCGAGCACTTCGACGAAGTGGAGTTGCCGAAATATTTTGAGTAGCTGAGGTGGACGGTTGTGGTGACCTTGGAGCTGCATTTTCTGGAGGATGCTCGGGTACTCGTACATTGTCAGATAATCCAAACCTTTGGTTTAGGGCGGCATTAATTTGATCACGTGAACGGCGAATCATTATGTAATCACTACACAGACAAAGGGCACAGTACACAGTTCTAAAACAAGTTTGCTAAAATTCCCTTCTCTTTTTTGCAACTTGCAAAAATGGTCTACCTGCCGCCTTCCCGCCAAAAGCTAGAGCAGCCCAGTTGCTGATAGGCCTACTGCAGAGGCCCGACTAATTCAGACAGGAGAGAAGGCAAATATATACACATAATAAAGCTTTGTAGGGCTCTTTGTTCTTTTGCATAGGCCCTAAGGTAAACTGGCAGCAGTCATGATCAGTCTTGCAGTGAAGACGGTCGTAAGTACAAGCAAGCTGAATGCTCTGAGAGAGGCTGCCGAGGAGTTAAAGAAGCTCAAGGCTGAATGCAAATGTAGTGCAACAAAGAAGCAAAATGTGTCGGAGAATGATGATACCAATGCGTCCCGAGATGAGGATGGAGGAGACACAGTGCGTGGCGACGCTGACAAGCCGAATGAGGATCTTGATGGCGAAGGATTGCCGGGGTCGCAGCAGCAACCGGGGTTTTGGAAGCGCCCCAAATATGGACCTAAAGGACAGATGTTGACCAGTGGACACTGGAACCAGAATGAGCCTATCCAGACTGGAGTGGTCGATTCATCCAATCTCGGTGGTGAAGGGGGAGTAAAAGACGGAACGGTGGTAATACAAGATCAGATTAATGGCGCGATTCAGTCATTGTGGTTGTCTCAGCAGGCAAAAGGTCGTATGCTAATGGAGGAGCTAGCCAAATACAGAGACATTGTTCGTGTGGATCAAAATGGCATGCTTGTCTTCAAGCATAAATTGAGCTCTCTTCTCCTATCCACGGCTTTATCATTGACCTTCCAGAATGCTTTGATTCCTGTTCCAAAAGACATAACTTTATGGCTCAACACTTTAGTTCAGCTGGACCTTGACCATTTTATACGAAACGAGAAAATGTGCGACTACTTTCATTGGTATTACGTTTAAAACGTATGTAGTTTTAAAGGAACAAAGAAGAATTGTAGTCAAAAGATGAAAGGTAGTGAAATTGAGCAGCTTTTAAGTGAGTATCGGGACGTATTTCTCGGGTGTTTTAAATATAATCATAAAGTGAATCTGGCTGTAGGGCAAGCAGCGATTTTCAACACCTCCTCTTCAATGCCAGGCATACATGAAAACAGTGGTCACTTGCGGGGAGGGGGGGGGGTCCAATCAACTTCTAAAATTCAAAGGGTACCCTAAAATTTGATTTTTTTGAATTTAGAAGGTGGTACTTACACCTCTTAAATTTTGTCTTTTAAATTTTTTTCAAGGTACCCCCGCTTTCATGTATGAAATTGACAGGAGAGCATTGGTACATGTGTTATCGTGTAAGCCCTAGCTTAATGGAAGTGTTCGATTGTCTTGGGTTTAACCTACAGAGGACATTGAATGTAGTTAAACACTATAAAGGACATGTTACATACAATATTACTCCCGTGATGGACGCCAAGGACAAACTGTGTTCTGAATTTACAGTGATGCATATTATAAATCGTATACACAATCTGGATTTATCTTTTCACTATTTTATGAATGTCTATTACAGTCTGAACTTGAATGAAAATAGAAAGAATGTAATGAATGAGTTACGGCAACACTACAGTGACCTTTTAACACATTAGATTTCATTCTTTATTTCTAGCTTTTAATCATGGCCAAGCAATGGAGACAGGGGGTGGTCCAAAAGTGAAAAAACCAAGCGATATAAAGAGGATTAAGATCAACACTGAAGAGCTACTTAAGAGTGATTTTTTTCCATTGAAGGACGTAAAAGACAAATATTGGCCAATTGTTCGAGGAAAAAATGAGAAAAAAAGCACTATTCTACCCCTCCACCTCGCCCTTAGGCCTCTCCCAGACAGGCATTAATGCAGGAAATATTTCCGGAAATATTTCTTCCTCAGCCAAGCAAGCTGGTCCGTGAGTGTGTGGAAAAAAAATTCCTCTCCTTGCACACTCTCGGCCCAGCTTGCCTGGCTGAGAAGAGAAATATTACCGGAAATATTCCTGCAAAAATGCCTGTCTGGGAGCGGCCTTAAATTGCCGGACTTCTGAGTCTAACTCTTGGCTTACTGGAAAAGACTCATGAGTTAAGTGAGTAATGAAGCATGCTTGGAATTGTGAGGGATAGAATAATGCTTTTACTTTTTTTCTAATGAGTTCCGGCACGTACGGCCCTCTTTGGACCTAGTGGGTAAGTAAAGCTAGTTCTTTCAATTACATTCATAAAGTTAAATATGTCTTAGGAGTGGAAAGAGCCATTTAATTTTCCAGATTGTTAAGTACAGGACAATATTCTATGATTTACCAGTCCACAGGATAATTCTTTGCACACCCAGTGCTATTGCAGAGAAAACAAGAAAGTTTATTCTCCAGCTACGAGAAGCGGCCCCTGAGATTAACGTCGAAAACTTTGAAGGTTGGTCATTTTTAGGCCTCCCGCACTCCTTTATTTTCCTCTTTTCAGTTATTCTTCAAGAGAAAACTTTATTCCTCTTTTTGCTTTCAACTAACTAAGTAATGCAACATTTTTGCCAAAAAAAATCCTCTTTTTTTCTTTAAGATCAAATTCCTATATTTCTGTAAAATGTGCGTTGGAGGCCTGACATAATATCTTAAATACTCGCCGAGAAGCCCATTTATGCATTGCTTTTATTTTCAAGGAATTCCAAACGTCGAGACTGATCTAAAGCTCAACGCTGACGAACCGAGCATTCTTATCATCGACGATTTGCAACACGAGTCTTTGCAGTCTCGGATCTTCTTGGAATTGGTTACGAAGCACAGCAGAGAATACAATTGCAATCTCCTTGTCTGTTTTCAGAACCTGTTCCACAAGTCGAGCTTTGGAATGACAATTCCAAGGAATGCTAGATATAATACATGGAAATTTTGCACTATTGACTGTTAAAATTTGATCAAAAAATAGCATTTACTCTGTATTGTTCAAAACACATATGAACACAGGGGGGAGAGGGGGATCCCCCTGGCGAAAAATTTTTGACCTCCCCCTGGGATTTTCAAGAATTTTTGACCCCCTCCCCCCTCAAAAAATTTCGGCAGTTTACTAAGTATAGCGGAACTTTTTGACCTAAAATCATGCAACCTTCCCTAAAAAAGTGGTGCCAATTTTGAAATTTTTTTCAGCCGTGTTCATGTATGGTTCAAAATTACGAATTGCACTACTTCCATGTACTATATCTAGAATTCCATTCCTCCCCGTAGACAATTCACAGGTACGTGATGTTGTGCATTGACTTTTATACGGAATATGACTTTTGTATTTCAGAGAAAATATTTTTCGAAGATCGGACCGATAGTCGAGTAATGTCAAATGTCAGCAATATTCTATTTTCTGAATCCAAGCTCCTACCCATGTGCCTCGAGTACGTATCGGAACATTTAGAAGAGCATGGTGTCAGATACATATTGGCAAGTTACTTTTATCATATATCTTTAAAGTGTAATACAACAGGACATCATATAGGTCGATACATCAACGCTAAAGGAGCTTTCAGGTGGCTTCAGGATCAGGACTGACATTCTTCCAAGGTCAGCAAAATAATTTTGATATAAAGGAATTACTTAGTCAGTGTTTTTGACTTTAGACCGGGCAAAATGGACCCAGAGCCGATTGTTTTTTTTTGGGAGAAGAAAAACTGAATCAAACAAAGGAATGACTCGGCTGTGGAGAGGGGAATGCTTTGAGTTGATTAAGTGATTTTAGCAAAAGTGTTGAAATTGGACAACAGTAAGATAAGAAACACTCCCCCTCAAACTTCCCCAATAAAAGTGCATTAACGGCTTGAAATATATCAGTCTGCCACTAACCATGGCAACGTTGACACTGTGTTTGAGCGTGTCGCTCATTCTGCTCATGAGCCTGTGTGACGTGGTCTCTGCCAGGGTGGCCCTCACAGACCGATGCGCCGGCGTGAATCTCTGGCCAGATAGGAGTTTCAACTGCGGCATTCGCTACGGATACAAGTAAGATTACTCAAACAAATATACATTAACATATAATGCATAAGTGTCTTGCAACCGCAGGAGCCCTTGTGTCATGTTTGGCCTTTGCTTCTACGAGAAGGAGAATTGCCTTCTTGCTTGTGGCGAGCAGGAGGACGACCGAGAGGAGCCGATGAAGAAAGTCGTCAAGATTGAGCTTGATGAGGACAGCAAGGACGACGGAGACGGCGAGGACGACGGAGACGGCGAGGACGACGGAGACGGCAAGGACGACGGAGACGTCGAGTTCTACGACAACGTTGTGGATTCCGAAGAGTACTCTGGCGAGGAAACTGGCCAATCGAATTTGGCGCAATCCTCTTCTTCCCACCCTGCACCGTCTGCATCCAAGCTGACTGGTACGACACTACGGCCCCAGAGGAAAACCACCAGAACAACCAAGAAAGCGTCGACACTTGAGCAGAAGATGGAAAGGCTCATCAGAGCTAAGATTGAGCCCATGATTAAGGCTGAAGTTGATAAGCACAGGAGAGAGCAGGAAGCCGAGGTCAGGGAGCTGAAGGCCAAATTGAAGCTCGCGGTGAAAGTGGCTCAGAGTAAATGTGATGCCAAGATCACCAACTTCACAGATCATTGGGCGGTTCAGCAGAAGGCGTTGATTGAATCCACGAAGATTGAACAAAGTGGGGAGCGCAACGAGACGAGGTCAAGGTACGAAGATCTGATCCAGGCACTTCACAGGCAAGGTTACAACATTGGTGACATCCATGAGGAGATCGGAGACTTGAGGAACGTCACCGAGGAGCACATCTCTCTCAGCATTGCAAACTTTGAGGTGAACTTTTCAAAATTATTCAAAGAGTTTAAAATAACTGTTTCAATTAATTGCTGTTTCAGACGGACCACGAAAAGATGAACACGGTGGAGCAGGCACTGCTGTCCCAGGACCTGCAACTTTCAAGGATGAACCAGACGGCCTTCAACTTGGAGATGTTGTTCAATGCCACTGCCAACGAAATGAAGCGAAGGATGGATAAAGTATGGACGTATTTAGAACTCGCAGAGTGAATACTAATGAGCATATTTTGTACAGGATTTGACATATTTCTATAATAACGTCCATGCATTAATTTTTGAAAAGGATAAGACACACCAAAATATATATTCTTCTTTAACGAGCCAAAGCAAAAGTAATAAGGCTATTGTATATAATCTAAGAAATGTAAGTATTCAGCTAACATTGCTTGCTTATGTACATAAATTTCTATATAATCATGATTAAAGATGGTTGATGCATTGGTTGATGACATGTCCTCTGCCTTTAGTGAGAAGGGAAAGTGGATTAAGGATATTGATAAGAGAAGTAGCACTTTAGAGAGCAAGGTTGAACAATTAGAAAATGTAAGTATATTATTATGTACAAAATTTTAAGGTTGAACATGTTTTGGAATTGATTTAAGCTTATCCAGGAGATAACAAGTTTTCTACCTGAGAGGGGACATAGATTAATATCACAGGTACACATGCGATTGTCAATATAATGCAAGGGTGTTTAAATATTCATATTTTCCATTTCACAATAGGAGCTTGGTTCTTTCGAGTCTAGGATGAAGCAACAAGAGCGTCGGTCAAGGTCTCTTACACGTAACCAAAAATCAGCAAACGATTCATTTGCACATCTCTTCAATGTAAGAATGCATATTAATTATTCCTAGGTGTCATTTTCTAATTACATTTACCTTAGGTCACTACTCATCTTCAGGGAGTTCAAGAGCGCAACTCTTACCTTGTCAACCAGCTGAACGCCTCCTTTGTTGGTAACAAGGATGCAATCCTGGCCCTGCACAACCAAACTGATGAGCTGGTCCAGACTGCCGAGAATCTTCGTGTGCTGGCGTCCCAACAGAACAACATCACCATGCAAGTCCTTGCCAAGCTCAATGTTACCAACCCCGACGACATCATCCAGCTGCCGCACCTTATTGACACCACCGTCGAGAAGATGCAGGTGTTCCGTGCTGACTTGTATGAGTATGTGGTTGATACGATTGTCAAGTCGGCCCAGAATATGGCTCACACCTCGACCCAGGGAGCGTCATTTGGGCAACTCACCCTGGACAAGATCATCAGATGTGCCAATGGGACTGTATGCCGACAATACACGGCTGCAATGCCACTGTGCTTTAGGTACCTCAACTGCCCTACCTACCCATGCCAAATAACTGCGGATTGCGTTGAAGATATCACAGCCAATGATCGTAAGTAGTTTAAACACTTCTGTATATAGATAAAAACGTGTGAGCTTATTGATTTTATTCTAGCTGTGTGCCCTCTCTTCGAATGTGATCATGATTTTGATTGGGAAGTAATCAAAATGGTGCTCTTCTACGGTGGTGGACTCATTACAACCGTCATCTTGGGCGCTTGTGCATTCATTCCTTGGCGTTACCGGAGACGCCGGCAGGCAGCATCTGTGGTCAGCCTTGGTGGCCCTCTTCTGAATGCCAGCAATGACCAACCTGATCGCAGCGGCAATGGCAACGATGATGTTCAGCGGGAGTCGGTCAATAGGGATGAGATGCAGCCTACCACACAGGACCAAGGTCCACCAGCAGATCCCGCCGCCAGTTCCCCCGCAGGTCCCCTTGCAGCTCCCCTTGCCGATCCCCCTGCAGCTCCCCTTGCAGGCCCTCCTGATGCACAAGATGGACAGGACGTAAGCTATGAGCATATGGATTACAACGGCAGTCTCAGCGCTCCTGTCCTTGACGCTAATGCGGAGAATGGACAAGAGGGTGGTCTACGCAACCGTGTCACTGCGTTTATCAACCCATTGCTACCTCGGCGTGGCGGCTTCCGCAGCAATTGTCCAATTAGCAGCTCTGCCGCCACTGTGCAGAGTTCACCCATGGGCAGGCCGATAACAAGGACCACGCCTGCCAACGTCGGCGTGTCTACACGCAGTGGCAGGGACACTGGGATCGGTAATGACAACTTGGATCCGAATCTGTTTGGAGGATGCAGACCCAGAACTCCACCCACTTCTCTTCGGTCATTGAGGCATACTATCAGTAGGCCAATTATCCGTGGCCCAGAGACTGGCAACCGGCTGCACGACCTGCATGAGCAGGAGGACGAGGACTTCTATTCGGGTACCCCCACCGAGTAGTTGAAAGAAATAACATGACGACACGAATAATGTACATACATGGCCTTAACATTACTTTAATTACAACATGCAATTTTGCTATATTTTTTTAAATTCATATACTCAAGTTTCAATGTACATACGAGGCCTATAAATTTTTCTTGTAGTATTAAAAGACTTTACTAATTTTTACAATTCATTTTATAAGCAAATTTAACGTGTATATAGTAACAATGTCACCTATGTGTATAGTAACAAAAAAGAAATAAAACATAAATGAAAAAGGAAGGTGTTCTTTTATATTCTTGCATCAGATGTCCCAGAAGGATTCTAATGACTGCCGAAACCTCATGTAGTTTGCTATGACCACGACAAGGCGCAGTTTGTAACGTTGCTCCTCGCTCACTGGGCATAGACGGTATGGTCGGTCGAGGAAGACGGAGACGTGCATTTCAAGGCTTTCCGGAGAGTAGGACGACATGCGTTTGATGAAGCAGATCTGATCGCCCTGTAATTAAAGAGGACGGGGATGAGACAGTTGATGTAAGACTAGTGCCTAAGGCAAGGGCATATTACCTCAATAGACATCCGTTCTGCTGTCAATCTGGCGTAGTTAATTAACGTGTCTATTAGCTTCTTGTCAAAAGTGGGGCAAGAGTGATTGAAAGAGTCCTTCAATATGAATAACTGTTCCATCCTTTTAAGCAGGTTTGCGCTCAGCCACGACTGCTGAGGCTCCTCAAAAAGGTCGGCCTCGACACTGTCCTCATACTTGCACTTGAATCTGGTGCAACGGGATGACATGACTGGATGGGCAGATGTCGTTCTATGTAACAAAAATGTTCTCTCTCACTGTGCCAACCAGGAAGGGCAAAGAAGAGCTAGGCAGGTAGTATGTATGTATGTAACGCCAACTCTTTTCACATATGCCAAGCAGCACCCTTTCACTTTTTACCTCTTCCTTCCCCGCTGGGGTAGGTAGGCATGATTGCCTGCGCTGGTCCCAGTACAATGCACTGATAGGCGGTGGAAGGAAGGGACAGAGTTGCGAGAGTACACACGGCAATGTTCCGTGTATGCAACGGCAGGTGCGGACGGGCCGGTACAAGGCAGGGGTAGAGCCATAGAGCAACGTCACTCAAAGATGTGAAGGAGGGGTGTTATGTTGCCTGGGAAGCCCTCCTCCATTTGGAAGAATCATATTTTTTCCTAGCAGGGGAGACTTGACATAAGAAAAATTTGTATGTAAATTGAACTTAGGAAAAATGTAGCTTCCCCTCCCTGTCTTCTTTGTTTCTCATGGTAGAAGTCAACCTGGCGCCAATAGTTCAACCACAAGACTTCAAGTAAGTCATAGCCCTACCCCGTCTATGTGATGACATGTATATTCACATGCTAACCTGGCAGCGTAGAAGTGAGAGGGTTTTACGTAAACAAGTCTGTGGTCCTTTTAAGCAATCGTATGGATTCACAAAAGTTTTACTTGTCGTAGGCTATGTTTTAAACTGTGTTATCTAACGTTAGGTAGCACAAGTGTAAATGAAATGTAGCTGTAAGCATAAGTTTTTAAATGTAAAAAGGATCTTGTTAAATGAAGTATAACGCTAGCCTAAGTTTATCTTTACTTAATCTCAAATTGTTTGTATTATGTTTTTTTTCTTTACGTCGGT
>LR139669.1:0-27225 GCA_900659605.1 Tisbe holothuriae | reverse complement strand
TATGATGAAAGCCCAATTCACGAAGCAAGCACTATGGCAGATCCGTTCTTTATGAAGACGCTTATATCTAACAAGAATTGCAAAGTTCGACTGGAGAATTTCAACTCTTGGACAGCACTCCACAAGGTCAGTTGACATAGTAACAGCCACTTTGGTTTAATAAATCAAAATAAATTGATTGCTAGAATAACGCCTTCATACAAAGACTTGCATCTGCCTTAACGAAAATAAAATCTAAATCGCTACATTGAATCCCAATTATTTTAAAAAAATTGTACAGACAACACTTTCATAATGATTTGCCTCATTACCTTTCTTGAAGTAATTTCAGCACCCATGAATTACATATACAAAGTGGAGACAAATTGCTCGTTATCGGACGCATACTGTATTCCAGCTTATTTCGGTAACAATCAAATGAGGGATTGAAGCAAATATTAAAGCAAATGCTGATATATCAATTTTTCTTTTACCTCATTTTCCTGCATCACTTATAAGTCGTCTTTGGCCATTGACATACTATATGAAGTGGTACGTTACGGGTGGCGTCCTTTATGGTCTTTGTAGCGTTTAACGGGCTAGAAAAGATTGATAAGATGCAGTACCTCCCATGAAGGCGTCAGTTATTTATACCGTTAAAAAATAGAACATTACACTCTCAACCACCAGGCCATTTCGTACAACCGCCATGACACTGCATGTGCCCTCCTTTGCGACAAAAAAACATCGTTGGAGCAGGGTCACAAAAGGCAGAGTCCATTGTTTTTAGCCATTAACTGCTTAAAACCAAACATGGTCAAACTCCTCCTCTGCTCCGGAGCAAACATTCACAGCAAACAGAGCTACAATGGGAAATATCTGAACGCTGCCGAATTCAACTTTATTACATGCTTACGAAACACATCCTTGCAACAGATGGCTCTTACATTAAAGCTGGCCGTTATGCTGCATAGAGCAGGATGTATGACTGACTGGTCGGTGAGTATATGGATCTTTTTTGAATTATAAATTAACTCATTCATGTCTCATCCATTGCAGCAAATCGAGTGCAACACAATTCAAGAATCAAAGATAATTTATTGTCTACAAAATTACAACTGGCAGCCACTTTCCTTAACGACCTATGCAAGAAATGCCATTGTGGCCAATGTTCACATTTACGTTAAACAGAAAATGCTACTGACTGTTTGTCACGATGACCCCAGTCTACTTTCCGGCTTTATGGACGCAATGCAAGAATTGGAAAAGGTCATTCCCTATACACTTCGGCCTTGGCTCTACTATGAAGAGGACGAGAATGGGGTTCGTCTGCAACGTTTCCGGACCTGGCTTGAACGGAACATGGACGCAGATTTACTTCTACAATTTAACAACGTCGACATCATTGAACAACCTGACCATGTTCCCTAGCACATTGGATTTAAAACGTTTGTCCTTTACCGACTAATAAAATACATAGTGCCTGCATCATTGACGTTTAAATTTTGCAAACGGTTATGTCTCGCTGGGGGAACTTCGTCTTATAGTTAAATGGTACATTCCTTTTTTTTCACCTTCAACAAGTTCAAAATCCCGCCTACAATATATCTTTCATACTGCAAAGTTCATAACTTACCACATGACCGATTATAGATGCAGTATATTAATGACGCAATTGGAACCTTGTCATATGATGCATACCAGTCTTGGTTTTTATAATGGTGACAATGACGTAGAATACCTTCAGCCGCAGGTGGTTAAGCACTGGAAGGTGGAATTCAATCTAGAATAGTTAAATATAATGTTAACACAGATCCTTTCAGCTTCAATGGTGATACAAGAATACCTTTTTTATTTCCTTCAGCTAATTTTTTTTTCTCTAACAATGTTGTACTAATTGCTCACCCTGAGTGTCTTAACTTCAAAAATCACAAAAGTATGAATTGATTCGTTCATTTACACATTTATCTATAAATAATGAAATAATAGCGATGACTTCGCTTGTCCAGAGCCCTTCACCGCCATTTGATCTCGGTCAGCCGGTCCGACCTGCTCACTCCCTTCAGCCTTTCCAAGTCATCCTTCAGCGAGGGCGTGATCCACAGCGTTTTTCTGCCGTGGCTATACTCGATCAGCTGTCGTCGAAATGGTCGCGGGCCGGCGTAACGCCACCAGGGGTCCGTTGCGTCACGAATTGTCATACAGTACCCCTTCCACTTTTCGTAGGCCGCCATAGTGACCACCCTTGTGTTCCAGCAGCAATCGCCCTCCTCGTGGCCGCGTCTATTGCAGGAAACACATAGGGCGAGGAGGAGACCACACGCGCCGGTTAGATGCCCCGCCACGTCGTTGCATCCGGGGTAGTAACAGTACCTTGCCTTGGGGTTGTTCCTTCTGTCCGCCTCCCTCTTGTAAGGGCACGAGTCCACATTCTGATGAGTGTTGAAAGTCACTTCAGGGAACATGTCCGCATACGGACGCGAACCGCAAAAGCTGCAAGCGTTCCACATCACGGCCCTGGCCTTCAGCGCATTCGGCAAGTCCTTCTCAGGGATGTGATTGCCGTCGCTCAACTCCCACACCTTCCGCCTCGCTTGCCCTAGGTCGTTTCCAAAGTACCTCGCTTGTCCTGTGCTCACGCTCAACTCTGCTATGTCGCTCAATAGACGTACTTCCATGTCCTTAATGCGTTCCTCTCCCGTCCCCTTGGTCGCGTGTTCCCTGTTTGCTTTGCCAGCTACCGTCGCACCTTCCACGTTGCTTGTTCCCATTGCGGACATGTGTCGCCTTACCTTCTCTTGTGCATGATGGTGCCCGAACGCAACCGTGACTTCGTTGACCAGCATACTCCCGCTCAGCCCGCTCGTCGGCGACCCACTAAGCGTTAACTCCATCACGAAGGCTATCATCACATTGAGCGTTAGTGTTCCTTTGCTGTACAAGTGTGCCCTTTGCGTCTTGGCAATTGCCGTCGCCACGGTCTTGGTGCTCAGCGGGAGGTCCTGGAACCAGATTGCTTCCTTCGCTCTGTGTCTGCCGTCGTGATACGGCTGAGGAAAGAACAGCCTTCTTTTATCCATGGTGTTTGCCCCAGTAATGATTCCACTGATGGCCGTCTGTATTCCTTCGGCTTTTTCCTGCCATTTGGTGCCCTTGTTCTTCAGCCAGAAGTGGTCTCGCTTGGTCATTTCTTCTGCAACATCCTCCACGTCAACCAAGGTGCACTTTAACTCACCCCAAGCTCTGGGGACACACGTCTCGACGTCACAGACCAGCATGTATCTGTCCTCTTCGTTGGCGTACTTCCTGAGCGCAACCGGGAAAGCGTCATCCCTCGGCACGCCATGCCTCCGATCTTTGACTAGAGCGATTACCCTCTTGCTTGGGAATGTTATCAGTGTCGCCAGCAGACTTCCGCGGGATGTCAACACCTGACTCATGCCAAATACCTGACTCTTCTCCATCATTTCCTCCACCTCGACAAGTCCCCTCCGAAACTCTTCCTCGCGGCACCCGTAGTAGATGCTAAGGTTCCTCTCTTGCTCGTCGGTGAGGAAATCTCCCACCGCGATCGCGTCCATGTATTCCTGCACCTCTTCCGTCTCCATCGTCTCGTCGTGGTGCATCCGTGACCATGCCTCCGGCGTCACGTGGGGCGAGTACTTTGTGCACGGCTTCCTGGGCCTCGCTAGACCGTCTTGGTCGTACTCGTACCGGTCCGTTTCCATCGTATCGTAAGTTTGTTTGGAATCACTTTCGTCTCTTGTCAGTTTGACTACCCTGTAGTCCGTTTTCGAAATGGCGGAAAACAGGCTAGCCAGGCGGACAACAGCTGCTTCTGCTTTGCTTGCCTCACGCACTCAGCTTCTCGCGGACAAATAACACTCAGGAAGTGGATCTTTCACTCAGCATTGAGCTCAGCATTGAAGTGAAGATGAGACGTTTTGTCCGCGAAATCACTCAGGTTCCGTTTCTTTTGTCCTCGAAATGCAGGAAAAAGAGCGCGAAATTCGGATGCTTCCCTACTTTCCCCCAGTTCTTTAGTGGAACCTGTCTCGTGTAGACTTTCCTTTTTGTTAAATTTCTTAAATTTTTACAGCCCTTTCATCTTCAACTGACTTAAAATTTCCTGTGTAGACAACGTCCTCTCCCTAATACGTATTGCATCGTCGCCTCATCAACTACTGACACAAAGCAGTATGTGTACCAATTGCGTCCACGTGTTATTTTTCAACATGAAGGCTTGTACAATTCAGTAAATCACTGACTTGCGTCCAATGTCTCCTTTCTCATTTCCTTTTGTACCATTGACTATTCATCCACCTTTACAAAAGTAAATGAACGCGTCATATGCATTTATACATTTTACGTCACCTTAGCGCCTGCTAAGTCGAAATTACCACTTAAAGTGTACCAAACAACTTATTTGTAATGTTCCATACGGAAATTAATATCTTTATATTCATCATTAGTTTCCTCAATTAATTAAACAATGTCATAAATCTCATATTCCTTGAAAAATCCATATTCTTCAATTGAGCCATTCATTGTCCAGTGGGTTCAACTCCCTTGTTCTGAGGCAACACTTCCTCCGGATCAATGCCGGTCATCGTACATGTACCATCATCGTCCAAGGCACCAATCAATGACAAGTTGGTTGTCTGCAATAAATGTAAATGAATTTTTACTTATGAACATGTTTTACTATCTTATGTTATCCACTTTTAATTTACTTACAAAATTGTCAGGCATGTGAGCCAAAATTGGAGGTTGATTAATGCAGTACAGCAAACTGTAGTCATGATGAATGATACCATCTGAAGTTTGTACTCTCACCGGCTCCATCTGTTAATGTTAAAAATAGCAATGTTTTGGTTACATATATGACTTTATATCTTTATTACTACTTACACTCTGAGTCGCCAAAACAACTTCCTGCGTTCCCTCATTAGCTGTTACATTATCATCGCTGAATGGTCCTTGTACGTTTGCCATAACGGGATCAAACTGTCTCCTCGGTCCAGTGCCCAAATTTGCAACTTCCGGGTAAGTTGGAATTTCCATTCCATGTCCGCCTTCCCTATCGACAGTGTTTATTGCGACACCTGATGCATCCTTTGCGTCTCGTCCTTTACATTTTGCGTCGCCGGTTATACCGTTTTCATCTCGGCCTGGGCTTTTTGGGTTAATTCTTGGACTGTTTCCGGCTCCTGTACCTTTTGCTTCACATGTTGGACCATTTGCGTGTCCTCCTGCGTCTTTTGCGTCCCCTCCTGTATCTTCTGCTTCAACTCTTGAGCCGGATGCGGATCCTCCTGTGCCATTTGTGTCGTCACTTGTAGCGTCCGTAGCGCAACCTGACACTATTGGGGTGCTTTGTGTCACGTTTGAGTCACTCTTTGTGCCTTTGAAGTTGTCTTTTGGACCGTCCTTCTTGCCTCCGGCGTCCTGTAAGTTCCATCCACGAAATTTTCTGCCATCGAGTTTGATAACTCCCCCCACTGCAGTTGAAGTCGGCAATGCCTTCTCTTTCTTTGCCACGGACCTCGCTTTCTTCTTTTGCTGCTTGCTGTTGATGACTTGCGCTCTCCTCGATCTTTCGTTTCCCTTCGTAGTGCACGGCTCCCAATCAGACTCATCATCATCATTGTCACTGTCACTGGTTGTGTTTCTGAAATCCTTATTCCTTTTGGATTGCTTCACCTCAATGCCATCTCGTAGCATTCGTCGCCCACTTCGCGTCTGTACTGGTGACGTCGTAGCGTTTGCCATCAGACTGCTTAATCCCTTGTTCTCACCAATTCTTCGTACGTCCGGTCTTGCAGTCTTGAGCCTTTTGGTTGCTAAGGCATTGTCAATTCGTTGCTTGGGTCGAGGCTTTGTGTTGACATCCAATGCTTTTGAGAAAATGCTACCTTTCTCCCAGTCAAACTTCCTCTTGCGGTCAATCTTCTTTAAGTCGTCCTTTGCACCTGCAGCTTCCACCTTCCTACTTGGTCCCGCAGAGCTGCCAGGTGAAGACGTAACTTTTCCAAGGCTTCCGCTGCCGCAGTCCTTTCCCTTGCTCTTATCCTCTGCATCTTTGGTTCTTGTGATGCCCTCCACAAAGGGCTCCTTCACCTTAATTTCGACACGCATCTTGCTTCCACCTCTGCTGCTTTGGTTTGCATCCTTTTTGCATTCTGTGCCTTTCGTCTTTGCCATTCCCTCCACAAAGGATCCCTTGCCATTTTCATTTACTCCGCCACGCTTCTTGCTTCCGTCACTGCTGCAATGTACTGCAGCTGTCTTGCCATCTGCGTCCTTCATTTCCTTGTCCTTTTGGTTTCCTTCCACACGCTTCTTAGATCCATCTTTGCTGCTTCGTATGGCAGCATTTTTGTCATTTGCGTCCCTTCCTTTTGCAATTTCGCCCTCCGAGGACAAGTTCCCGCCATGGTTTGCTTCTGCTCGCCTCTTGGCTCCTCCTGTGCCGCTTTGTGTTGCAGCTTTCTTGCCATCTGCCCCCTTTGATTTTGCAATTGCGTCCACAGAGGACATCTTTCCGTTACGGTTTGCGTCGACACACTTCTTGGCTCCTGCTCTGCTGCCTTTCATTGCCACTTTCTTGCCATCTGCGTCTTTAGCTTTTACAATGTCCTCCACCAGGGTTTGCTTCACGTTGACGTTTGCGTCGTCTAGCTTGCTGGTTCCTTCTCTGCTACTCTGGGTTGCTGTCTCATTTCCCTCTGCGTCTCTTGCATTTGCTTCAAAAGTGGATGCTCCTCCGCGCTCGTGTAGCAATGCCTTGACGCAGTCCAGTACCATTTGCGTCCACTTTGCAAGGTAGTCCTCTTTGCAGACGTCTTTGAACAAGGCCTATAAATACATAATCATACATGCAATCCACATAACTTGTATTACCATTCCTACCTTCAGCACTTCGGTAACCTCCTTTGGAAGCAATTGGTCAAAGTTGGACTTTCCATTGCTCGTGATTGTCAGCTTCTCCCAGACGGAATTCTCGATCATCCGCGTTGTCATGTAATGTAACCAATTGTCGCCCTGGTAAACCAAAAAAATTATAATAACATACGCGTCACATCCTTTACAAGGCCTTTCATTTCACCTCATAGTCAGTTGCCCAAACGCGTAGGACACGAATCACTTCTCGTTCTCCAACCAAATTCGTCAACAATGCCATGTCTCTTGTTGGTAGTGTTGAAGCGATCTTAACGTGCATCACCACAGCATTCAGCCTTCTGTCCTCTTCCCAAAGCTTTGAGACGCAAGCTATGTCAGCAAACGCAATCCGAGACCTTGTTCCTTCAATGTCCCATTTTTTAACTGCCTCATTTATGGTGCCATTCAATGACGCTATACCGTCGGCAATGTTTGCTAAAACAAAGGTCTACTTTAATTTGTTGATGTATAACTAACTTCACTTACCCGCACTCTGCACAAGTCCTTGAAGCACATCCGCGATGCCAGGAGACGATGGCTTGACATGTTCCTGGGGCTTCATGGGGTCAGTTCTGTCTGAGCCGGTGGTACTCCCAGAGGGGAGACGAGTGGAATCGTTATCCTTTGCGGTTTGCGTCAACGTCAAGCTTTCAGCACCACCGTCACCTCCCTCTCGGGGGGAAACCTCCCTTGCTTGGCTAACGTCTTTTTGCGTAGACATCCCCATCAAGCACGACATCCAATGCTTTGTCTGCTCGGCACCTTCCTCACCAGTTGCAAGGCATCTTTCATAACCAGCAAGCGTGTTTTGCTTCAGTCCGATGCGGCGTTCAAGGAAGGAATGCAGAAGACTGTCGAACGAGGACCCTTGTGGGATTTTCTCCACCTTTTAAAAGGATCATATATAATTAATTGATATTCTTCAACTTACACATTCGACTAGTCAATTACCTTAAGCCAGTAATTTGGTCGGGGCTCCAACGCCAACTTGGACGGATCATTCCTCAACAAATTCAGACCTGCACCCACATCGACAGACTTTGGTAACTTGTACCGAAAGTACCCCCACTTCTTTGGTTTACCGTCAATGCTACGGTGCGGTTCCATGTCGACCTTCCACATCAAGTCGTACATGGCACACATATCCAAGTAGCACTGACGACCGACATCTTTGCTGGGAACACCATGTTGCAAATGTCCTCTACGCCTGTCCTCATGCTCAGCCCATATCCGCAGCAGAACGTTGTCCACATGGTCTCGGGGAATGCCTGTCATGCATATATTGATTAGTTAATATGTAATATCTTTATCCGCTCAGTTCTTACCCCCCCCTACAATCAGGAACACGTAACCTGTGAAGACGTTATCCTGAAGGTGCAGTTCCATTGGCTTCAAAGACATCCTTCGGTCGGCGGGACCTGCCATGATTGCTATCTTCGTTTGCTCTTTCATTTTGTCCAAGCCGACAAAGAGGTATTGCTCCTTAACTCCTTCACCTTGGGGTCTGTAGATCAGCCAGCCAGTGGCCTTAGCGAGGACGGACGTGTTTGAGCCGTCCATACTTGCCTGTGCAGTAACAACTGCTATTTTCGTTGAAACGGCATTCTTCCTTTCAAGATCCAGTTCTTTGCACGATGTCCACAGGAAAGGGAAAGATCTTAAAGTTAAGTAAACAACTACTGATGCCGGCATCAGGGGTGACAGAAAAAGGTTTGTTTCTATTTTGGCACATATTTAAATTGAAGATGTACTTGGAGCGGGAAACGGCGATCATAAATATTTTATTTAGGAGTTACAACAAAATTCCCTATACCCTCAGTTTCGTTAGTTACACTAACTCGCTTGTACATCCATAATTAAGACGATCAAGAAGAATTGCGATCACGGCGGTCTATTAAATGAAAATGATATGGTAGTGCCCAAAAATATACAATAAGGGATTACTAGAAAAATAATAATTAAAAAATAAAAATGTCATCCGATTACTCCTTTATTACATTTAATGACACATGCCTTCATATAAAGTCCTTCAGATTCTCTTTCCATGCAACTCTGAATCCATATGCTTCCCATAAGCGTCCCAATTGACGCTCACCAAATCGCGAATACAGACGACATTTCTATCTGGTTCAAAAATGTCACATCTCATTGCCAGCCTGAAGTTGTATCGTTGCAGACACGCCCTGTTCAAGACATAATAGAATTCTGGTGATTTTTGCTCCTTCAATTGGCCCATGCAGAATGCGTCTAGTCCAAGTATGATTTGCGCAGCTTCATCAAAGCAGGTGACCCACATGGCTCCAGTTGCATCAGCCAGCAGCATTTTCAACAGGAACCGCCAGTTGTAGTTTTCCACAACCCGATCGCATTTAATGCAATGCAACCTGTCCTCAGGGGTGGTGTGCAGCTTCTTGTTGCACTTGTTTGCCTCGTCAATCTGTAATGCGCATGCCTTGTAAATGACAGAATCCTCATTTATGGAGGTTATCCAGGCATTGCATGAAAAATACTCAGTGTGTTGGAGGGGCGTGTGTTTGGGATATTTTTGGAATATCTCTCCAATTGTGAGAATATTGGAAGGGTAACCGCACCGGCCGTACCTCTTGCGTGCCAACGACTTTGGCTTGAAGCCCCTTCCAATGGTTGAATGCCATCCTCGCAGCGCATTTGCCTCTTCGATGGCCGGTTCAACGACCAATGTGGAGTTGGTTGTGCATGACAATGAAATGCCTTTGTAATGGGTGACCTTGCCGTCCTTGATGGCCACGACACAGTTCGTGAATACTCCGCTTGCCTCTGCATTCTCACCCCAAAGAGTCAATGGCACCTCGCAGTGACTCTGGTCAAGGAGTGTGAGGTCTCGGACAGAACATTCCTTCTGCGTCTTAGAGGTCAGAACCTTCCTGACATCGCTCTGGTGAGTGCAGATTCCAATGACATCCACAAGTTCATCTTTAGCTTTCCGGGTTAAATCCTTTATCTTGACAAAGTCATAACGTAGGCAAGGAAGGTTGTCGTTCTCACAGACGCAATCTGTAAATTGCGTTGACTGTTTGACAACCAACTCATAATCGTGGTTGCCATTGTTGTAATTCCTATTAGCTGGGCTCACCGTGCAGGTGGTGACATGGTAAACCTTTCCCATGACAATCTTCCCATACAGGCGGTCGCATTGTTCTGTGAAGCAAGTTACGCGTATCGCACCTGTCCCATCTGTCAAATCCAGTGAGAACAGTTTGCCATCACCCCGTGCATTACTCCATTCTCTTATGGTGGTCTTGCGTGTGACCCGTGCCCTCAAAGTCCACTTGTTGCGATATGGCGTGATGGCGCAAATGGGAGTAATTAGGGGATCACTTGTTCCACTGCCATTGACGTCTTCCATGCCCTTTATCCGGTCCGGGATGCAGTCGCAAACCGAAATATCTTCCGATCCTTGCAAAATACGCGACACACCACCCTCATCACGTCCAGCCTTGTCGTTGTGGGAGGGGACACCCGTCCCTAGCTTTGGCATCTTGACCGTGGCTTCTGCAGGACCGACAGCCGCTCGCTTCAGGGAGACATCCTTTGCCTTCTCTGCAGACTTGCATTCCTTCTCTTTGTTTGAGTTACCCTCGGCGGAATGGCATGCAGGCTGTATAATGGATCCGTCCTCTCCAAGGCTCACTAGATTGCCAATCTTCCAGCCTGGACTTAGTCCTTTAAGGACCCTCAACTCTGAAATTAGTATGATGTGTCGCACTTGGGGCTTGACACGTTCATAACGTATGAGCATTATGAAGTCCAAGGTCTTGAGAGTGCCAGCCTCAACGACCTCATTGACAGGTGGAGCCAGCATACAGAATGAGGTGCTGTATACCCCGTCAGACAACATAAGGCGATATCTGGAGATGCGTCCGTTGTTCAAATGCTTGATTGCCAAGACCTGCTTGAAATATAAATTATTATTTTTTTATAATTTTCCAATTTACTCATGTCACCTGACAAACAGGTGCATTGGGAAGTTCTCCATGGCATATAGCCCGCAGCGCTCCGTTTGATAGCGTCATTCCAATACGGACGCGCTTGATGCAGCACAATGAGATGATGACTTAACTGTAAAGAAAAAAGAAACAATAATTAATTTATATTGTAACCTACAAGTTAATAACAATTATTTTGAATATATTCGTTTTCTTAAAGACAGTGAAGAAATTTTTAATGATTAATTGTCAAAGTATACATCAACATTGGCAAAAGTCAAATGTTCCTTCCACTTGACACCTTTGGCTTTGATATTCTTCGAATGCACTGTTCGGACCCTCCCTGTCTCCACGAAGGTTTGAAATGCAAAGGTTTCCCCAAAGTCCAGCATGCGTCCGTTCTGTAGTATATGACGATGAGGAGCCACATCCAACTCAATACCACGCACATAAATATCGGAGCCACGTTGCGCACGATCAACGACCTTCATGTAGACTCCACAGCTTGTCTTAATGTATCTGTCATCCGTCTTGAATGTTGCAACCCCCGCTGCGAAAGGTTGACGCATCTTGCATGGCCTTGACCAATTTTTCATCATCAGGTTTTGCAAGCTCTGCTTCCCTAGCGATGAGGTACCAGCTTCAAAGGCTCGTTGCCAGTTTGCATAATTGGCCTCGTAATTGAACGCTGATTGGGCGATGAACGTGTTTATGGAGCGAAAGTACTTGCTGTGCTGGATGACATGTAGGTTGTAGGTGCACTCATAATCGGAGAATAGGTCCACTATCAACTGCTGCAGGTCTTCATGGATGTCTTCAATGGGGTTCATTGTAGACCAACGGTTGTAAGCACCGTCATCACTAAGATATCCCCTCATCAGGTACGAAAGCATTGCCCACATATCTTGCAGTAATTCATGATGTTCCAAACTCTTCAAGACAGCGGGATAATAAAGGACCAGTAGATTCTTCCATTCTTGGCTTTTATAGTTTGCCACGTCCACTGGACGTGGCTTGCGCCCGCATTCTTTTGGCACTCGGAATTGTCTCAACTGATCGTCCAAGCAGGCTGCCTCACGAGATAACTTTGGCAGTCCCGCCTTGCCCGTGTATGTTGCCTCAAATAAGCGTTTTACCACACCGCACGTCCACTGATGCATGTAGTCCAGAGCCACCGACTTGACAAAGTGAAACCCCCTCAAATCAAATAGACATGTCCTCCCCATGATACCCTCAGCTTCTTCATCATCGATCACCTCTCCGGTAACCAACCGGTTTGCAATCTGCAGAACGTGCTGGTGCGAACGCATCTCGTACCGACCAGGCGGGAATATCACTTTTCTTCTGTACCGAGCACCTTCAACATTGCAGACCCAACATGCGAAGTAACCGGAGCAGGATTTCATACACAGAACCTCAGCCTTCTTGATAGCATCCATGACAATTGTGATCAACTTGAGATTGGTAGCATTAAGACTGCGAACAATGGGTCTGAGAATGTCCTGCACAGGCAGCTTCTTTTCACGCTCTTCCATGCGGAGGTGGCTACGCTTGTTAGATTGCCTTACATCGGCGATGACATATATAGCCATGAACGGGGGGAATCTTATGGACACCAAAGTACGACTTTTATTTGTCGACTTTGCCTCGGCCACATCATCAATGGATAGAGTGTAGTGGGTTGGTACGTGTTTCGTACATGCGGTGTGGAAGGTTATGACGTCTTGTACTTCAACGTATGTCCTGTTGTAAGATTCCTTGAATTTGCGAGGATCCCCATATCTCTTCTTTGGATACTGACGCAAACGGTTGCGAGTAATGACATTGTTTCCATTAACCTCAGTCCACTTGACATCCATGAACACCGGGGGAAGGCTTGCTCTTGCCTTAGTCAGCATGGTTTGGAATGAGGGAAGTTTGCCACCATGAGTTTCCATAACTTCGCTAACAACTTGCATCTTGTCATTTAGGAAGCGAACAACTTCCGCGCAGGCAGCCTTGGAGACATTGAATGTCGAGTGAAGGGACGCAAACCACTTTATCAACTCCTCCAAATTCTCATCGTCTACATTGAGATGCAAACCGGCATTTCTCCCACCCGGGGGGGGACCTCCTCCCCCACCCGCTGGGGGACCTCCTCCCCCACCCGCTGGGGGTCCTCCTCCCCATCCTCCTCCTGCCGGAGCTCCTCCACCCTCTCCAGGAGGAAAGCCTCCTCCCCCTCCTGCGGGAGGACCTCCTCCCCCACCCGCAGGGAAACCTCCTCCCCCTCCTCCTCCTGCGGGAGGTCTTCCTACCCGTCCTGCCCGAGGTCCTCCTCCTCCGTCGGCAGGGGGTCCTTGTCCTCCTCCTGCAGGCGGTACTCCTCCCGCTCCAGCAGGCATTCCTCTTCCCCCTTGTGCCCGAGGTCCTGTTTCTCCCCCTGCTGGCGGTCGTGCTTCGTTAAGTGATGGTGGTCCTTCAAATCTAGATCGACCACATGAGAGGCGTGCTGCTGCTACCCCTTCCGTACGTTCTATGCATCCATCGGCAGTGAGTCCTACTCCTCCATCGGGAGTGTCTTGTGCAGGTCCATCTGCTGTGCGTCCTAATCCCCCCCGTGCAGTACTTCCCACACCTCCATGGTAGGTGCGTCCTGCTATTCCCCCTCGACTGTTTCCTCTTCGTCCATACGAAGTGCGTCCTTGAACTCCCTGGGCATTGAGTTCTCCTCCATCTCCTGCACAATTTTGTCCTCCTTCAACGACCGGACGTTTACTTCCGCATGCCGGATTTGCTGCTCGTACAACAGCGGCAGGGTCGCAGATGACTAGTGGGAGTATACGTGCAGGAGCGTCACAACTGACGCTGCGTCCTGGTTCACCGGTGAAGGAATTGTTTCGTGATGTCGATTTGACGCATCCCGTACCATTGAGACTGAAAGGCTCACGTCGAAGATGCACTTCATCATCCTTGTTTGAGGAAAGTTCGCCTTGGAATGGATTTGATGTATGTAGTAAGAAAGATGGTGACAATAAGCAGGAATTTTCATTACCTGTATGATTCCTTGATGAAGCAACTCCAACCAACTGTCGTGCTGGTGTAGCTGCAGCAAGAGCCTTTGTTGCAACCGAGTCTGTGTGAGTGTGGACTTGTAAGTGATGCATTTTCTCAGACTCCAATGGTAAAGGCGCAACCATAACAAGAGGCTGTATGCCGCAGTGTCTCTTGGCTTCATGGAGCACGACATTGTCTCCACACCGCGTTGACAGCAGCCTCTTTCGAGAGGAGGCGCATGGTACGTCACCAAGTGGGGGTGGTTTGCGGCCTGCTCCTCGGCTTCGGTCCACCTTCAATCCTTGAGGAGAGTCTACAGGTACAGAGACAGACTTCCGCAGTGGTTTTAGCCCACCCGAAGTGGTGCTAGTTCCCGTCGTTGGTGGAATCCCAAATGTGAAGGGCCGGTTGACTGAGGAAGGAAGTATTAACGGTAGCACCCCTGAACTGTCTTTCTTGCAGTTGGAAAGTCGTCCTTGTCCGTTTAGGTTGAAAAGCTTGCAAGTACTCATTTCCGAAGACGGCATATTGGAGATGTTCCTTTTCAAAGACTTGCTGTACACGACATGTGTGTGTAAATAACACATTTATATATTTATATCACGTCCTGCAATGCTGTACCGTTGTCAACGCCTCTAGGCTGCAGTTAGGGAGGACACTTTTTGACATGACATTATTTGTTACAGGCTGAAAGATTTGAAAAGATACCGTTGCTTTGGTTCAATTTAAATGGAAGCTTTAGGGCATTACCAAAAAAGAAAAATTAGTTACGTATGCTACGGTCCTAACGTGTGGCAGGAGACATCCCAAAACTGTCTTCTTAAGGAAAGCAATGTCTCCTTTGTCATCCCTACGTCTCCACTTTCATTTCTCCATCTCCCCCGGCTGAGCTCCAAGGCGCGCCAGGCTGGCTGAGCTGGGGGAGAGAAGGAGAGATGGAGAGATGCATGCACGTTAGTCTTCAAACGAACGTCCACGTGGCGTGGTCTTCACGTAGAGGTGAACTTCGAAATTGATCAAGATTCAGAGGGACCGACTGGAAGGAGCCAACATGGCAATTGACGCTGCACCTGCTGAAGAGCCCACTTTCTGCCATTGAACACAAATCATCCCTCTATAGTGACAGAAAATTTAAGAGGAACATGTCGGGGACAAGGATTTACGATGAAGTCATCTTGTACTGCCACTCTGAGGTAATGTCGGACGACATATCTATGACATTTAATAAAACCTAATGTCTTGGTTTCCAGGTGTATAGGAAGAATCCGTTCTGGATCGCAAAGTACTCGGACATTGTCAAGCCGCCTAAGGTTGTGGCAGCGTTGCTGCAGGATCCGGGAGCATGGGACCTGGATGTCAGGGTTCTCATGCACTGCTGGAGGTTTGGTTCCCATAACAAGGCTTACAATCACTCCTTGTTTCTGCGCGTTGAGAGCGGGCAAGATGAGGGCCAGTTGGCTCGTTTCATAGACGAACTGAATAAGGCACACATTCGAAAGACCGCCGAATTCCAGAGGTACAAGACGCAATGCCCCGCGAAAAACGCTTACTCTGCGTTGTGCAGAACTTACTACCACTGTGAGTATTTAAAGGCAAATATGTAAGATACAGACCCATTATGTTAATCAATTTTTTATGGATCTGCAGCGTTCTACAACAAATTTCAACCAATCAAGATCGGCTCCAACCCGCGCTCAACAAGATTGACAGGAACGGTCCCGGACCCGGTGATGACGGACACACCGCTGCAGCCGGAGACGAGGCAGCTGTTGAAGAGGCATTCGAAGTACGTCTCCAAAACAAAGGCTCAATACGAGACTGCTGTTCAGCAAATGGCAAACAAGAAATCAGAGGAAGCAAAGTTGTACACGCTGGAGCAACAAGCTGGCACGTCAGGGACCGGCGATGCACTTGATACAGGCAATGCCAGCCCTGTCTGCAGTAACAACTTCTTGCGTACACGGTCCTTACCGCCACAAGGTGCCGACAGTAAAGGAAGAGGCACTCAGAGCGGATCAGACACCTCGGAAGAGTCTGGTTCCCAAATACCTGATGAGCTCCCAGATATATCTGACGTTGGTTCGGTTGATGAAGTTGGGAATTCGCCTGAAGAACGCGAGAATGTTCAAATGGAGGAAAACCAGATTGCGTCAAATGGACTGTTGGAACAAGAACAAGATCTTGTACAGGAGAACGACAAAGAAGGGAATGAACGCCAGGGACGCAAGGGGGTGGAAGACCCTTACCAGTTTCCACAGGATTCTTCGTCTGTGGACCCAACCAGTGACGCTTGGTTTCCCGGACGCGGAAGGAATGGACGGCCTCCTCATGCTAAGAGAATGAGGGGTCACTGCGAAATGGAGGGAGGTGGGGAGGGGACCGATAATCTCCAAGAGTCAAACAAAGACACTGACCTTGAAGGCTCCAAGCTGGATTGGTGCCCTGGACGCAGCAGGAAGGGATTGAGCTCTCAGGCAAGGAAACGGCAAAAAGATGGTTCCGTTAAAATGGAGGACGTAATGGCAGCGATAAAACTGTTGACCGCAAAAGTGGAGGCCATTCACGGGGAGCAACAGGAACTGAGGAAGGACGTTTATCACATCAGACGTACCTTGCAGATCATGGAGAGATGTCCTGAGGCCACTTTTGCAGCTTACGAAGAAGAATTGGGGTCCCCGGCTAAGTCCTTTGAAGAACTGGAAGTTCGTATGGGACAATCTCACTACAAGGAAATTGTAACGGACTGTGGACTGTCGTGCACGAGCAAAACGTTCGTGAATGTGGTGATGAGTGCAATTCTGCACAAGGATCTCATCAACGTCATGGAAGTGCCGAGCGTGTACCGCAGTGTGAAACGCCGTACTGGAAACGAACTCCCAAAGGTAACGTGTAACTGCGGTAAAGTGAAATTTAAGGTATTACTTCATTATTCCATTATTACAGAACCTCATCGCCGTTCTAACAAACATCGCATGTCAACTACACAGGCGGGAGAACCAGGGCGCAAATACGAATGAATTTAGCGTGAATGTCTTCCGCAAATCGTTGCAAAACTTTGCTGGGGTACATAACTATAATGTTAAGGAGATAATGCTGCAATATCAATGCATGTCATTTTAGTACCGAAGGAGGCTCCTAAAGGAAGAGACGCGATTGAGAAATGCCACAACCTTGGAAGACAATGCCCCAATTGAAGGCAACAATGGCGACGAGGACGTTCAAGGATTGCCTCCCCTTGCGTTGACCGACGCAAACGGGACGCAAAACAGTGGAGACGGTGTCGACCCGGAAGAACCTTGCCTAATGCCTAATGAAGACGTGGGCAGGAATGTTGGAGGAGATTCATCTGTAAGATATTTTTTGTGTTTATTATATCCAAAAGTAAAAATTCTCAAATTCAGGTAAGTCAGCCCATTGGCAGGACTGAGACGCAGGAAGCACCAACTCCCTCTTCTATGACGCAGAACGTGACGGTTGTGGATGGACTGCAGGGCAGATTCCGGAAAGCGAGAAGAGAATTTGCTGTACTGCACGCCAACCGACGCAACCGAGGAGAACTGTGTTCCAAAAATGAAAGCGAAGCGTCGAAAGCAAACAGGGAGAACCCAGATACCAAGAGACGTAGGCTGTCTTTGGAAGGTACACGCAATAATGACGCATCCGGTATGGAGGGAATGGCGTTTGACAAGGGGCCTACAGCTTTGCTTAAGGAGGTCAATGACGTCATTGACACTGATGTGGTCTGTCTGGATCCAAATTTTCCTTCGGTCAGGCCTGTTCCAACCACTGCAGAAGAGGTGGTGGCAGTGCCGCGCAAATTGGTCCCAAATCCATTCTTCAACGCCGACCAATCTGATTCTGAATTGAGCACCACTACTTTGGAGAGATCTTCTGATGATGAAGAGGAAAGGACAAGGAAGAGGAAATGGAGCCGGACCTATAAGAAGCGCCGGGATGACTCGGGCAGCAATGTGGCAAAGGAAACTGAAGGAGGAACATCAGAGGAGGCCGAGTCTCAAGTAAGATAATAATGAAATTATTGAAAGGAAAAGAATGCTTAAACTTACTTTCTTTCATTTTAACAGGAATCTGACCGATTTTCAACTGACAGATTCCTACCGGCCCATATGCATCAACTGAATGACCTGATGAAGGGAGGTTATCGCACAACGCAGGGAGAGAGTGACACTTCGCAGGATGAGCTACTGAAGCAGTTGTAAAGAAAGTTGATGAACTGCTTTCCTGAATGCGACAAATGCGTCCCGTGAGAGCATGTTAAGCTTTTGCGGAAAAGTGTTGCATCTGCTAAGTTCCGAAATGCACGTTGATAGGATGTAATTTTAAAATTAATGGAAACCCAATTTATCAAGATAAGAAAGGATGGCGATGAAAAATTTATGTTATTTGTAACGATATTTTGCCAACGTAACACGTACGGGTTAATTGTTAGCTTGCATTATGAAATGTTCTTATTAACAAAGAAGAAAGTCAAGCACAAATCAATTTATGAACAATTTTAATGCCATATGGCAATACTTAAGAAACGAGGAAGTATCAACACTTAGTACAATTTAGGATGCAAATGAGTTGTTAGTAAAGGAAGAAAGTTATGGAAGTTAAGAAATTTCCATGTTTTAAAAGGAAATCAAGAAGTTAATGAAATTGATACGAAATAATTAATGGTGGCTTCCCTTACTCAAGAAGAAGATTATATGGAACCAATTTATATTTTAACGTTGGCCGTTAATGAAGATGCCTTATCGAATGGAATTGGAGATGCAAATGTAATTGATACGAAATATTGAAATGTGCGTCCCCAACTTAAGGAGAGGAAGATATGGATAACCTTTTTATTAGCGTTTGCAATTTTGAAAATTGCCACACATGTTAACAAGATAAACCAATGAAACATTTTGCCATTAAATGCGGGTCGCACATGAAATTGATAAAAGAGCATGAAATGTGCTTCGCCTAATTGGCACTGGGAATAAAAAGCAAATGTTTGTTTATGGCGCAGAAGGTTAAAAGAAAACGCAACACATGGAATTAAATTGTAATAATGTATCAAATTGCATTGTAGAATGAAGCCCGTGACGCAAATGTATTTGATACGAAAAAGGAAATGTGCTTCCCCTACCTAAGTAAGAAAAGGAATAAAGTAGAAACTATTAACATTCATAACAGGAGTTGCGTCGTCATTATTTTTCAATGTAACGAGTTAGCGTGTCATACTTAGCAAGATTATTAAGTGTCGGAGAAATTTTCGGCGTCCCTGAAAATTGAGCGCCCGAGAGGAAAGGGAAAAGAGTCAGCTGATGCCCGAGACAAAAAGGGCGGAAGTGAGTGAAAAGAAGAGAAGCAGCTGATGCCCGAGACAAAAAGGGCGGAAGCGGAAGTGAGTGAAAAGAAGAGAAGCAGTTGAAGACGGTTGTGGGAGAGGGAAGTAACGTTGGTTGGCCACAATGATGCCGACTGAATCCGCCGTTATCGGCTGGATCACCTTCCATCGCGATGTCCAGGATCCTTTCAAGTCACACTTCCAGTACACGCCTCTGTATAAGTTCAATGAGGAGTGGCTCGCGCGTCTCATCCAGAAGAGACCCAACAGGAGCATCGCGTGTTTGCCACATGACGTGCCGCTGGCGACCACGGGCGAAACCAGGTCCATGCACCTCTTCATGACTGTCGCAAACGGTAAGTGTTTAGTTGAATGAATGTAAAATGTCAGGATAATTTTAATTTACATCCCCTTTTAAGGTCACGACGACGACGACATCACGGAGATCATCACCCGTGTTAGTCTTGAGCATCGGTCGAGGATGGACTTGCACATGCGAGCGCACGCAGGCGGAGATTACGATTTCAAGGCGTTCGGAGATCTGGTGGCGATCTACAAACTTCACTGGCAGCGCGGTCTGGAACCCGGACGTGTAACAGACACAGGAGACGTTAAGCGTGGCGACGATCGCTATCGGCTACCCAAAGACACGGTCTGTGCAGACCTTCTCAGAGAGTTGAGGAGTACTGAGGAGGTAGATTTACTGCAGGAATTACCGTCTTACTGGATTGAGGTAAAAATGTTGTAAAATGATTCATTAATGAGGTAAAGTTTTTAATACGTATTTATTTTTAGTCCAATGTGCACGAGGCAGGGACTTTCTTCCACACCGGATTGTATGAGGCAGTCAAAGGACCACTCAAGATGGCGACCAACAGTGCGGGTGCATTCTACCGCGCTCTGACTACCATTCCTATCGCAGACAAGGATAAAGCAGCGCAGGTCCTCCTGCAGATGCATGGTTTCGCCACGGGTGCGGATACGAAGCAGATGGCATCGGCTGATGCTGACGCAACCGATATGAGCCAACACGTAAAGCCGTCTAGACCAGGACCAGCCTCAAGGACGAATCGACCTCCACACATGCATGGCAAGGCTGCATCGGACGCAGAGCAAGCTGCAGTGCCGGAAGTGCCAGCAACGTCTGATGTAGATGGTATTGCCCCTGCTTCCTTTTATGGATCCAGCACTGCTGGTAATGCAACTCCCGCCGATGCTGACGCAAGCAAGATCGGCTTGGATGCCTCGCCTGGGTTGCAGGTTTCACCGAAAGGTGTGAGCAAGGCTGTCAATGCAACTCCCGCCGATGCTGACGCAAGCAAGATCGGCTTGGATGCCTCGCCTGTGTTGCAGGTTCCGCCGAAAGGTGTGAGCAAGACAGTCAATGGAAGCAGCGCCCTGCCTGCCGAAGTCAGCCCAACTCCGTCAACGTCACCTGTCACAAACATCCAAGGGGTCAAGAATACCTTGGAAAGCACTCCGTCAAACCTAGAGGTCAAGAGGCGATTCGTACGGGGCCGAGACACGCCGCCATCACCACAAACACCACCGCTTCGCAAATCGGAAAGGATCAAGAAGTTCAAGGAGGCGAGAGGGTTTGAAGAATGGGCCGAAGAGGAGGAATCCTCAGATGCAGATTACGGCATGATGGTGAAGACGGAGTTACCCGATGTTTTCATCACGGAGTTTGACGATGTCAACTTTGTAGACCTGGATGAGTCCAAGGCGATTACTCAAGTTCCAAAGGGGCAGAATATGATGGCATTCGTTAATGAGCGGTTGAGTAAGTATATACACTTAACTCTGAGTAATTTTTTTTAATGACGTAATACTTTCAGATGCGTTGATGCAAGCTGTGCAGACGACAAACGAGAACCTGAAACTCGTGCACAGCAGGCAGGATGTCCTACTGACGGCGCTGAACGGTGAATGTCAGAGAGGAGCAGCCCGGGACATGAAAGTAGCCGGACTGGAGGCAGTGCAGACGTCTGTGTCGTTGGCGAGAATGTTGACGTTGCTGCCGACGCAGGATCTAAATTTGTTGTCTTACATGTGCGAGGATGAAGCACTGTCTACGATGCTGATCCAACGCTTCTCGCAGGTTCAGGTAAGGAACATAAATTTACATTTTCATTGAAGATGAGCAAATGTGACATTTTGATTTTACTCCTTTATAGCCGATCAACTTTATGCATGAAATGCTGCATCAGTGTGTCAAGAACAATGTGCTGCTGAAGATGAGGCCCGGATTAAAAGGTGAAGGCAATGCACCCCGCGGAAAGGAGGACCAGAGCTGCTTACCGGAGGACTTTCAGTACTTCCCGGCACCGTTCCTGTCGATTGTCAAGGTAAAGTGACGCAGGATGTAACACTGACTGAATACCAGTTTTAATGCAATGTCTGATTTCAGGATGCGTACGAAGCAGCCTGTCATAATGCGGGCGAAACGGAGTATATGGATTGCAAGGTTAAGATGCGCAATTTCCTGGGTACGTGAAAGACTCATTTACGTTGTTGTGACAGTTGCGTCATTGAATATGTTTCAGATAATAACAGGAGAAGACACCGCCTTCAAGGATCCAGACCAGCGGTGGCATCCGCTGAAGCAAACCTGATGCTGGACGCAAAGACGGCTTTAACGAAGCAAAGACAGGATCCGAAAGGAAGTGGCAGCATCCCTGTGGAGAGTAGCAGAAAGGTGGATGCAACAAGGTCGGGACCTGAGAACCTGTCCCGGGACAACCCACCGGGAAAAACTTCCTCGAAGCGCATGAAGAGACGGGCCCCGTCACCGGTGGAAGAAACGTCAAGTGATGACAATGACGGAAACGTAGGCGAAGATGTACGGCCCAAGAAGAAGTGGAAGCTGCGAATCAGGAGGAAGTCTTACGTGGAAAGTGCAGCTGAGGACGAAAGCGACGCGGACGATAGGAATGTTGGCCTCAAGGAACAACTTCCCGCGAACAAGAACGCCAGGGACAAGGACATGAAGGACAAGGATGCCGAGACGGTGAACGCTCCCAGAAGCATGGATGCTTTTAGTAAGGAGAGCTCTGTTGATCCTAACGGTACGTTAGAAAAGCTGTTATTGATGTTTGCAATAGTATAATGACACCTTTACAGGGACTACTATGGAGATAAGCGATGATCCCGAGACGACGACGACTACAAACGTCACCTCCTTGGAGACGCAAGCGCAGACGTCTCCCCCGACAGCGGATGTGGTCGAGACGGAGTCCGTGGGAGACTTCGTCCAGCAGGCAGATGTGGAGAAGAGGAAGGAACGGGACAAGGAGGCGGCTCTGTCAAGGACAAAGGACGGAGGAGAAATGACTTGGGAGAGCTTGGAGAATGGGAAAGTAGATAAGGATTGTAAGATGCAGTGAGAATTGTTTATGTTAGTTTATGTGCATAAAGGATGTTCGCAACTGTAACATTATACAGAATATGTTTTAATGTACAGCATACTTTAAAGGATTGTAGAAGTTAAGCATATCATATCAAAAGTTTGTTTATCTAGAATGAAGAGATACCTGTACGTAAGCGACACCGTAGAATAAGAATAAAGCATTTATATAAGAATTATAATTATCCCAGCCTACAATAATAATTTCCTCAACGTAAGTGTGGTATTTTTTTCTTTCATGAAGTAATACAACTTGCGTTTTTGCTTTTTAGAAGTTAAGCTGCAATTTTACGGTTAGTCTATCCTTCAATTGAAATAATTTTTCATAAATTGTACTTGCAAATGTTAGGTAAGAGGAATGATTCGATAATTATCATTGGGTGAGAAAGTCTTAAGATTCACGTACGATGTTAATGTGAACAAATTTTTGGCTTTATCGACAAGGTGCTCGCTGAACGCATTTGTCACGCAACCTCCTTGAGGGACACCAGAGGTTGCGTTGAAGAACACGTCAGCTGAAGCACTTCCGGGATGCAAAATCAAAACATCAGGAGGATGTAGAAGTTTAAAGTTTCCAAACGAGGCCATTGAGGACAATTAATCATGGACTGGGATCTGCCTACGAGGACGCAGTGGTTCCAAGAGGAATTTGATGTGGAGGACGAGTGCAAATGCATTATAAAGATGAAGGTGAGCATAATTACTTAAGGTTTACTTGAGTAATGACATAGCTCCAACGTTATTCCTCCGCAGATTGCCACCGAACCGTGGGAGTACAAAAATCGCAGTGTTGTCAAGTTTGAGCGGCCGTACTGGGTTAGCCGCACCATGCTGTGGGGTAACCGCCTGGGCTGCACAATGACCGTAAAACACAAGGCAGTTAGACTGTTGGACCACATGATGGATACCGCGATGTGTGGCTTCTACGTCACTAAGGAGAACATCAAGACCGTAGCCGTGACGAGTCTGTGGATCGCATCCAAGTTGGACAGTGGCCGAGACGAAGAGGTCGACCTAGCAGAAGTGAGGTACTTGACCCAAAGAAGCATCTCCCGCAAGGACCTGGTTATGATGGAGACCATTGTGCTCACGCACTGCAGATGGAACCTCAGATTGTTCCAAGTTCCGGCTGAGATCTGTCCACGTTTAATGAGGCTGCTGCTACGAAAGGAGCCGTGGGTGGTAATTGCAGAGTATTGGGACCATGTTAACGTGTTCTTGGACATCGCACTGCGGAGTGACAAGCTGCAAAAGTTTGGTGCATGTGAGGTGGCGGCGGCAATAATATCGTGCGTGAACAGACGCATGCTGCCCAAGGTGGACTTGCACTCTGAGTGGATGCAGCTTCTGGAACGCCTCGGAATGGTTTGGGGAGACGTGTTCCAGATACACATGAGCCTTTGGTCAGCTTACCGTCGATCTGTGCATGTATTGAGGACTCAACCTGGGCAGAAGAGGCGTGCTTCAGAGGACACAGATTGGGGTTCGGAGTCCGATTAAGGTGCTTGCACATGGTGATGTGGATGAAATGGAGGAGGAAGGAGAGGGTCGGAAGAGGTGATGCAAAAGGTACAAGTCATAGTTGGAAACTAAAGTTGAGCGATACGAAGACTTTGAAATGGATCATGTGGATCAATAAGGAAGAAATCAGAGTGGGAAGACATGACGCAAATGGAACATATTATAAATGCTATGTAGAATTGAGTGGTATAAAGCACTTATTATGGTCCATTTGGATGAATTATTGAAGGATCCAAAGTTGGAGGAAATGACGCAAATGGTACATATAACAGTTTCGACGCAAATGGAATAAGATTTATGTTTTATTTTTTTGTTGTTGATAAGAGAATGTGTAAGTGAAGAAAAATGACGAAAATAAGGTAATGAGGAATCGTATTAAGGTATATTTATTTTGTGTTGTCAGGAAATGATGATGGTTAATTTAATTTAAAAATGACACCGTTAATGTGCATGATGATGCAGATAAGGCAAGAATATGAAAAGAAATATATATATATAATTACATTTCTTTTGAAGTTGATGCTATAAGTATCATTTATTAACTTGTTTTGTATCGTTTCAGTCCCATTGACGTCATTGATATAATATGCGTTTCTTTTGTCGTGTGCAAATCGCGTCCCCAAAAATTTTTTGTTGCATTTAATGCTGTACGTATTGTTGTGGAAGTGTTTGGTATCATTGACGTACATTTAACGGCTTTGTTGTAATATGCGTTTATTTTGTAGTGTACAAGTTGCGTCCGTTGCATCATGTAGTGTGCCGCAAAGAACGAAAAATTACCGTCGTTGTGGATGTGTAGTTGCTGTAAACGCTGAAGAGTACCTGAAAGTAGCTGAAAGCGGGCTGGGCAGTCGCTGAATGTTGGCTGAATTCAGGTGAATGTCATCTGAAAGTAGTTGAAAATGGACTGATGAATGTTAGAATTTGGCAGATTTGCAGCTGAAGGATGGGTGAAATTATGCTGAAATGGAAAATTTAAGCTAATGTTCCGCGGAGTAAATTTTCTGCTGAAATACGGATTAATAAGCACCATTTCAGCCTATTTTTTTGGCTGGGGGTGTGTAATCTAAACAGGTGGGATAGGAAATATTACTGCTTAGAACTTAAATGGGAGGCTGTGCTAATACCAAATTTGAATCCAACTGTCGGATTCGGATTTGGATACCAAAAATAGTCGGATCCGGATTCGTTTTGGACCATTCGGTTATCGGATTTCTACGTACTGTAGTATTTAGTAATCATTGTATAAGTTTAACAGACAAATACGCTAAAATTAGCCAAATCTGACATTTTGAAGTCCGATGTCGGATTCGGATTCGAATATCTAGAAATCCGGAAACGAAAAGTCGGATATCGGATTTCGCACAGCCTTAATTAAATAGGATTATTATTTATTATGGAAGAAGTTTAAAGTATGAGGGTACAAATAAAAGTATTGGCTAATGTTTAGAGACGTGCGGGTCCGGGATTTTTGGGCGGGTCCAGGAACACCTTAGGAACTGCTAAAGCTTTTTAAAAATCGGACTCTGTTCTTTTCAGAGTCAACTGCCAGAATCTCCTTCTCACGACGGAGACTTTGGAGGCAGATCTGGCATCCCTTGCAGCCGGGACTTACACAGGAAGTCTGACCCAGAATGAGATGAATTCAGATCTGACACGGCTCAAGGAATTGCTTGTATTGACAAAGTAAGACTAAGGTTGTTTTATATACATTTTATTCTGATTAAATCAGCACTATAAAAAGCATGAAAATGTACATCAACATGATTTTATAGAAAGAAATATGGATTATTCTATGGTCAGAAATTGCAGTATATTTTGTCTGTCCAAATGATAAGAAGCAAAAGGTACCAAATATGTGTTCTAATTCTATAAAGAGGTTGAAACAAGCATTCAAAAAAGTTTTAACCTCTTATTTACCTTGAATAGTATCATTACAGAGCATAACACGTGTTAAAAGTCTTTGTTGGCTCTTCTGAAGAGTTACAGTCATGGCTAGAGAACTCTTATCATTTGGACAGTCGATTTCTAAACCGTATTAAGTGGCTTTATTATTACTTATCACTTAAGATGCGACGCCCAACTCTGCAACCTCGGTCAAAAAGTGCTCAGCCCTCTCCGCACCACCTCAGCCTTCGACGCGGTCTTCTTCGCCACCCAGACCCGGTTGCCCTGTCTCACCAAGGCGCCCACATCGTCGTCGAGGGTTGAGAGAGTGGAGCGGGCGTGTCATTATCTGCATTCTATGAAACTGGACGTTTCTTTAGATGGTGAGTAGAAACAACCCTGTTGTTAAAAAAGTATTACTGTGTGAAATTTGTAGTATTGAATATAGAGGAATTAGTACTGAACACAAAGCATTTTGCTAAGTCTGGAAAAAAATTAAAAACAATCCTAACACGTAATAGGTTTTGAAATGTCGGTTTTGGTTCAAGTGCTACATTTTCAACTTTATGCTAGATGTTATACACAAATGCTTGGTTGGTGTAAAGGTATTTTAACAAAGTTTCATTTGTGCTATTTGTGAAGTTTATATCTATGTTTTTTTGTTAGTAGCTAGTTATAATGATTTAATCTAAAGCAGCAGCAATATCTAAATAGCGGAAAGCCGAATACGAACCCAAACCCGAACCTGATCTTTCCGAATCAGAACCCGTCAGTGATCTTCAATTTTGGAAACTGTAGTTTTGCAAAATGTACTTGTATGCGTCTTTGTGTCTGCATTACCGGATTGTGTTCTATATTAATTTTCTCAATAATTACGTCCAGAATGTTAAAAAAAGAATGTGTATCACTATAAAATACAGGGTATTTAAATTGCTCTCTAACCAGCTCCTACTCATGTATATTACATTTTCCAGCTGCAACCCAAACGCTCGTCGACACTCTACTCACCGGCCTCTCCGCGGACTGCGACATCCACCTAGCATGCGACTACACCAAGCTACAAGCTGGCTACAACGAGCTGAGTCCTGGCGAACCAGGGACGGAATTGCTTTTGACTACGGAGTGCCTGGATTCGTTTACGGGTAAAAGGA
>LR139668.1:7504-27230 GCA_900659605.1 Tisbe holothuriae | reverse complement strand
GCACGGCAGGATTCGAACCTGCAATCTTCTGATCCGTAGTCAGACGCGTTATCCGTTGCGCCACGCGCCCGTTCTTGTACCTACCATCTTCAAACTTGTATACCATTTATCCTTGCAGTCGACATTTGACCTTTGCAAGTAGCATCACATTTAGACGCTCCCATTTCTTTTATTGTACTTTTAAAACATGTTTAGCACGTTTGACCTTTTACAAAAATTGGCCGAAATTTGCAACGGATTCCTAATATGTATTGATTGCGGTTTGGGTTAGACAACTTTTTGCAAGATTTATGAGCTAAAACTAAGGACCAAATTGAGTATATTTTATCTGGTCGACACAAAAACGTTTATAATTACCTCCTTTCATACCCATATTAAATCATTCTCAACTATCATGTTTCATAAACTGTTTCCATTGAGAATCAAAACCTTTTGTTCCAACGCAGGAAAGCGAAAGTTTGATTAAAATCTCCAACATTAATGATACTTGAATGACGATCGCGAATTAAACACCGACGTATATCCGAAGCCTTTCTTGAGCTCAATGGCATCATTGTCTCTCTCTGGCGGCGACATATCTTTGTTATGTTAATACGATACGTGAATCAGCTGGAAAGAATATTAAAAACGAGATCCGATAATTACAGATTTAGCTCCCGGCGAGAATGTTGGCGGAGGTTTCTCGACTACGTTAAACGTCCGTCATTTAGTCGGATTAATACACTGATTATGAGTGACATCAAGTGCATGATGTAAGGAGAGCTAGAGGATAGAAAAATCAATGCGAAAAGAGGCTTTGTACTTGTAATAGAAGGTGCAGTTCTTTAGTTAACAAAGACTTTTTATTCTTATCCATTATCACTACTAACTATTAACATGTCACTAATGTAGATATACCCTTAGCAGACATTCTTATATGAGCCCAACTGTCCAAGGGTTTGAACCTTGGTCCTCCATGATCTCGTTCAACCTTTCAACTAGAACCTCCCGCCCCTGGATCCCCTTGAGACCCTTTTTATATCCGTTGTCTCTCTAATACATGATTACATTCGAACAAAACGGTTAGATTATGAAACCTGCTGACAACACAATGTTTCTTTTGAAGTGTGCTCAAAGTGGAGATTTTACATTTGCATGTCGGGAGAAGGAGGACAATAATTGATCCACAACGCTATATTAAACAGCATGTTTATGACGTTGTAAAAAGCGTGAAGATAACCTCTGCAAAGGTTATTCTTAAATATTAGAAATGTAATAATTACCATACCAATAACACATATTCCATCTTATATGTTTATTTTATAACTATTATAACCTTCGATTAAACAACACATTGCATGTTCCCTTACTATTTATCCTCCACCCCCGACACTTTTTCTAATGGAAAGTCTACCGTTAATTTTGTATATTTCCGACCACCCACCGCCCGAGTTGACATAATATCGAGTTTTATGCTCATCGTATTATTTATAACGTGTGACGTTAATGAGGCCGGCTGGAGGAGAAAAACGGCGCTGAGTCAAGTGGACAGACCAAGCGTGGCAGATAATAAGAATGGTTTGCATACATGAACATAATTAAATAATTCTAACATAAATAATCATTTTCAATCATCAATAGCATTTCGGCTATATTTTTTTGCTCTAAAAGGCATATAAGATAAACATAATTATAATTAATTGCTCACATTCGTGTATTATGTCCCCACTAGACTACTGACCCTCGGCAATCATCATTCCACCAATAGAAGATTGACAAAACTAAACCATCCGTAAATATTACCCTCCTCTAATGTCCCCAGAATTAACATCATCACTCTGCACAGCCAACACTTGAAAAAGAGAAAGCGTTTGTTTAATGACGCTTTTGGCAGGGATTAACTTTTATGTGTCGAGAATTTTAGCATGCGGAGAAAATCGTACAACGTTAAATTTGCATTGAGGGATAAACAAGGTTATTTTGAATGAGAAATATAGTTTTAGAGTGTACCAAATGAGTTAGAAGCACATTAGAATGCACGTGGTGCATCAAATTACATGTACAAAGCTTTTACTTTGGCAGTCTGCCAAACAGAAGGACGAGATAAAGTGAAAAATTTCGTGCTGTTATTATTGTTAACGCAATTGTCACGCTTACAAAGTAGGGATGCCATTTGAACTTTAAAACGTCCATTATAGTTACCTTACAAAGGGATTTTACACTAAATAGAGCCAAAACAATCTGGCAACTCTACTCTGAGCTGATTATAGGGTCTCGTTTAGAGTCCTTCAACTTTTTGCATATATTTATCATGCGCGTGCATAATGTGCATAATTTTATTATGACTAGACGCAGAGTTAGAAAGCTCTGTGTAATTAGAGGATTTCATTTCAACGGACTCATAACCTTCAGAGAAACTCTTCGTAAATAGAGAGTGAGTCTTTGAACGTTGAATAGAAAAGCTCTTAAGTTAATGTTTTAGCACCAACAGATCAAAAGACAACCATCTATCCCTTACTAACAAGCATAACCGACACAATGCCAGCTTATATAACATTCACATCCGATAACATAAACTTCAACGATGAGCATAACGCGACATTTTTTGCGACAGCTTTCCCAACTGCTGTCTCTTCTGATTAATGGCTGACATCATTTGTAGATGTGGAAAACACGAAACATACACGCGCACAAAACAACTTGTGATAATGAATATTGTCATTGTTTAAGGAGTGCGACAGGGTGTTCGCTGTATCGATATAATACCGGAAGCGGGAGTTAATTTGTGACCCATGTAAATTGATTTCATCTAGCACAAGCTTCCACCTATGACCCTGTTTTAGGCGCGTGTTACACACATTTTTTAGAACATATCGCACATTGTCTGTGATCTCATTGATGTTTCCACAGATGTACAATTAGGAGGCGTTATCTGTTTCAGGTCGGTGGATTGAGTCTGTTAATGCCATTTGTTGGGTGAGCGTGTTTGACATTGTGTGTAATTCGAGATGAAGGTTGACACTGCGGAGAGACTTGCTTACAGGGTGGTGTTTTAAAACTGTCACATTAAGATAAGACTACGTATTCAATAAGGTCACTTATATACTTTTAATAACATTTAAATGACACTAGTTTGACAATTATGTGTAGTATATTTTATAACATATATTTTGACCCACTCTGTATGACTGATAAAGTGTGCCTTTGAATAGAAAAGGGGTGGATGCTCCAGCCGATATGCAACCGCCCAAAAACGTCGAGTGATTTGTGAATGCAAAAACTGAGTGAGTGACAAAAACACGTCGAAGACCGTTAGCCAAAGTTTAACCCTGTAGTGCTAACCCTAACTTGATGCTCGTTTGATTCCAAGATGAGATTCGCATCACGATGAAATGGACCGGAAACCTGATGTGATGTCTCCTGAGCACGTGTTGCGTTTAATTCGGTGTCGATCTCGTTAAAGACAGGATGAAGCTTGTAATTTGAAGGCAAGGATTATTTACATTTCCGCTGCAGTTTTAATCTTTTTGGGTGATAGGCATCATTGTTGTATGCTTCAGTTTTTATGTTCTTCGTTGCTCATAAGTCAGATGCTAATGATAGGAATTATATACTTGAATGTCATTTACACCACACTAAAAACGGAGTTACACAAAAAACCTCTTGTATTGGCTACTCCTACATATATGTACGAAGAATAGAATGTCTTTCACTCTTTTCTTGACTCTGTTCCGCACATATTCAATATTGTACATCCCCTTATCATTATTCCTTTCTTCCCATTTTATACATCTTTTTAACATACTTGACACGGGCAGGTGCAACGGAGGTTTGCCCTTGAAACAAGAAGTCGGCTCTAAAAGTAAAAGCTTGTTCACATTTTACCACTTTTTAATGAACGGGCTCGAGTCACGAAGGAGAGAGACAAGCGATGGGGGAACTATCAGAATTTTAGACAGTTGAACTAAGAAGAGCACAAGCGTTTCAATGAGTACTTGTACTCTTGAGAACTTTTCATGGAATGATTATTGAAACTTCTTATAACATGACATTCTATTAATTGTCAGAGAGGAAGGTTTAATGGGGATTTTTCTGTTTTCACCATTTTGGACTCTCAACGGTGAACAAATCATTCTAATGTAATTGACGTTCTTGAAGTCCCATAATACAATTACCAGCCATATTTATTAGATCTAGATGCTGCTCCTGCTCCCTCTAATTATACGTTAAACGTTGACTTTTATTTCCTCCCATAATTTCCATTTTTATTATTATTAAACTGGGAACAGATGCTTGGTCGGGAAAGCGTCGAATCATGCTCGCCGTCTCAAGAGACAACTATTTAATACATGCATGGACAGTACACGGATACCGACTAGACATTTATGAGGGATTCAGTTAAACATGCATTGTCATTATAGCTTGTTATACGTATGCAAAAGCACTCCTTCAGGCTCTCGTCGGGTTACTTCTGTTTCTATACTTTCACGGTTTAATTGGCAGTTTCTCTCGTGTTTGCTTCCTTTGAGCTTCACTAGCTTATGTCATCATATATAAAATTACATGATGCTCCTCCCGTAAGAGCAGGAGCAGGAAGTACGCCGAATATTGTTTTTCGGGACGGGAGGTCGTCGGAATTGTTATCCATGGCGTACGACGTGGGGTTAAAAAGGGGTTTCAATTAGAGAGGAGGACATACAGGGGAGCAAAAACAAGTAGATGACGCGGGATCAACGGTTAGGTCAATTTGATGGATAGGGGAAGGATAAAAGGCTTCCTTACCAGTTAAGTTTTCACAAAGAGCAATATATAATAATATTACGTATAATTTACATTTTACGATACATAACGAGGTACCATAAGAAGTTGAGATTCAGTATACTCAAGATGGTTTGGGCTTTACCTCGTTGAGGTTACTGCACTGCATACTGTATAAACTTAAATAAAAGAACACGTTTTTTAACCTAAATGTATAAAAAAACTGAATTGAAGTAAATAACAGCAGAAATTCAGTCCTTCTAATCAAACTGTCCAGATGTCCTTTTTGCACACTTACCGTATAAAAGTGAAATTCCGAAACACGGAAACGAGGTAGAAATCAACCAACTGACTCTAAACTTGCTTCCGTATCTGACGGTTTAATCAGCCTTTGTTTAAGCATCTTTTTTGATGATCCAATGATTAGCTGGACATAAAACCGTTTTCGAAAACGACTTCAACCCGACAAGGACAGCTTTAACGAAGGATGCTTTTGGTATAATAATATCATTTATGGTGCTTTGTATAGTTGGGTCTATTTGCGTGTTTTACCAGACAAATGCCCTCACATTAGCTATGCAAATAAAACTAATAAAATTGAGCCCGGTGTTCCTCATATAAAATTATTTTCGCCACATGCCAGGACATCATGTCGAAGGAACTTCCGGGAAAATTAGCCGTGGAAAATGGAGAGAAGGGTAATTTCATGGGCTCGCCAATTTTGATACGGTAAAGCACCTGGACAGAAAGATGCTAATTTCACCCCCACGGAAGCAAATTAAAAACGGTTTTAATGCTAAAACATGAAAAATAAGGGATGTCCTATTCTCACCATTTGTTCAAGTGTTCTTTTTCTCTCAAGTATTTTCAGCAAACATATGCAAACTTTTTCTAACGGTCTCTCTCTGTGTTCATTCCTTTGATCTGCCATCAAAATCTATCTCTGCATATTTAGACCACAAAGACACATAAAGTGTCAAAAGCGGGGAAAATACGACGATGACGATGGGCTTAAAAATGAGTTAGCGTTTCTCTTTGACCCAAGTGGATTTGCATTTCCTAGTTGGGGGAACCAACCAGACAGAATTGTCACATATTTTAGTACATATCTTAAAAGTAGTTGTTAACTTTTAACCCTTAATTGGTTCAGTTTAGACAAGATATAGTATAAATTGTATTTAAGATACAGTTGCTTGGTTTTGGTCGGGTTTGTGTTTCCTTCCCGTGACTATTTCGCTCGTGTTGTCGCCTCATTTTGCCATCATCTCCAATGTGCGCTCCTCACTACAATTCAAAGTTCAAACTTATCTCCACTGAGATCTCTATATTTATTTATCTTGTCTGCGGCTGAGAAAATAAAATATGCACGCGATTTTAAAAAGGATTATGCAGATATGTTTTGAAATACGACCGTGGAGCTTAAGGAGGAGCAGGAAACTATTTTTAGGCTTTGTATGTCACATGTTTGTGGCTGCAAGTGTAAATAGGGTAAATAGGGTTGACAGAAAATATAGTCATTACTTATTGGTTTCCATTTCAAATGGGCAGAACAACAGTCCTCACAAGGAACCCTTAAATTCTGTTTAAGCCTTCTCGATAATAAATATAACATTTTTAAATCTTACCGGAATTTGCAGTTTAAACATATTTATGTGTTTTGGGCGTTTTGTTACATATTCAAATGCACCTGCCACTTTTTCAACTTTTGGCGCATGTACAGACGTTAAAAATAATCAACAAGGAACGTGCGTCAATTTATTTAGATTCGTTCAATATACGGCGCACGTTGCAAAACGGGCGGAAAAATTAAATTATTTGGCAGCATTTTTCAATGTATTTGATGCTAAACAAGCGATTTAACCCGGCTCGTTAGCAGTAGAAGGAACTTTCAAACACATACATTGCACTTTATCCTTCCCTAAAACTGGCAGATGTTGACTCATTTCTGCATCCGACGTGTCCCATAAGGCACCCTTTTTCGTCCCAAGGGTGGGTTAAAAAAGGCTATAATTAAGCAGACTATTGAGCAGCTTTTTCGCTTTGGACTTTTGTTGATGCGTTATTCTTACATTTCCGCGTTCGAGAGAAGAAAAACTCCGCCCCTAAAACACTTTTTCGTACGTGAGAGAAATTATTTTGTTGTCGAGAGCATTTTGGGACGCGTTTTGTCAAAGTTTTTGAATGAATTTTACATGTTTTATACAGCTTGGTTGATTGCAGTTTTTACTTAGCTCATTAATGCATAAATTCGTAATATTCTGTTAATGAACACATTAAATGCATTTTTTGCCTCTCTATTTAATTATGATAAACTCTTCCTTGCACAGCAGATAACGGTTCTCTGTCTCGCTCATTTTTCTACTAATGTATTCTTTTCTCTCTCCTTCCAGATTTGAGCAGGAGATAATTCTTTGAAACAAGAGAACAACATTTTTTGAAAAATTGCAATAAAAACATCGTCAAAATCTTTTTTGTCCTTTTTAGCTTAAAAACGGTAGCTTCATTAAAATTCCAAAGGGGCGACTCGTGATGGCTCTCTCTGGCTCTCAGCTCGGGTGGCTGGAGGAGCAGATTCTTATAAGGAGAGAGAGAGAGAAAGAAGCTTGATGCTCATTTGGGTGAAATTGAAGCCTGTCTATATCAGTTTAAATATAAGGCAACACTTACATTGACTGAAATTCCTACTTTACTTAACCAAACATGTACTAAGTAGAGAATACGAAATACAGTGTATTAGCTAACAAAAATCATTATGTTACTAAAATTATTTCCTTGTTTTTATATATCCTGTGTAGGAGTAACCTAATAATTCTGTTCTCATGGGCGGTCCCTTACTTGCAATTCCTTAAACGCTTGGAACACTGACGCTATCAAATGTCGGCGAAATTGACACACACAAGAAACCTGAGAAAGACCCGAAGGGTGGGGAGAGAAAAAATAACTCTACTTGCGAAAACTCTCACAAATTAAACCGGGCTATTTTCGCACATGTCGAGAGAGAACATTCGTAAATTGTAATCAACAGTTCATACATCACTTATGTTACCTCCAAGGCATGTATTCGTGCGTTTATATTGACAGTTTTCTGACACTTTCCCGTGCAGCTGAAAGGGTCGAATTTCCTTTGCAAGTTCTTTGAACTTTGAAGGCGTCAGAAAATGAGTTTCAACTCGGTAACAGGAATGTTTCAGACTCCGCCTATATTTGCTGCCACACAAGACGGGGCTGTCAAAATTCGGTTTCAAGTCACACTATAAGAGGGCGTAATTTGGGTCTAAAATATCCTTGTTTTGCACTTAAGAGTGACGCAAAAATGTTCTGTTTTTGTATCAGCTGCTTCTTTAGGCAATAATTATTATTAATGGTGTGCTAATTGACACAAAGCACGGAGAAAGTATGCCAAAATATGTAGCAGATCTACAAAAATGGAACTAGATTGTAATATTATACAATCATTGTATTACAATATTATACTATCAATTGTTTAAGTGAGCAAATATATAATAATAGAATCTCCCATTGACCAAAAATCCCCTAACGACAACTTTATTATTCAATTCCACTTTTTTGCTGGTTTTACGATCTCCTGTGTTTCACACCCTCCCGAATGCCCGCCCGACCCCCGGTCTGTGTTTGCAGAAAAGCTCAACTTTTTACAGGGACATAAAAATAATTGCTTCGAATGAGACAAAAAGGTTTTATAGTCGCGTTAAAAAGTTATTAAAAAGCAAAGCTGCTCTCTTTTTGTTTGGGGAGCAGCTTTTAATGCTGGCTGCAAAGAAGCTTCTGCTGGAAGGAGGGCGATGACATTATTTTACTGAAGCTACAGTGGGAATAAAATGCTTTTTAGACTACTGTACCACAGTCAACTACGTTTATAACATGTTACTTGCTAACCATTCTCTCCATTCTTAATTGGTAAGTGGTTAATATTGAGCTTTTTATCCTCTTAATATCCCAATATAGATGAAACGCGCAGTGCACTGTATATTATCTTTCTTTTTCGTTGTATATTTTCTCAGCCTAATTATCCATTCCCTCCCTATCACAGCCCGTCAAAAACCACTCAAAGCCCCCAACTTTTAATTGGCACAAAAACGAGAGGTGTCAAAAAGCGGTCTAAAACTGTCTCTCCATACTAACCCCATACTCCCGGGTTTATAACCCCAGGGTTAGACGTGCGTGATTTTGCTTGCGGGGACTCAATATGTACATAAGTGGTTTCCGTTTGATATGTGACTGGCATATGTTGATGTTTAATTGTCGTCGCTGTTTGATAGCTGTCATAAAGTGTCACTCTCCAATCAGGGCTGGTATTGTTTTTAATATTTGGTGGGGACACGATTAGGGTGTAAAGATAGAAAGAAGAATGGATGGCCCAGCCATGGGAGAATTTGAATTCAATAGAAGAAAATGAGAGAGCCTGAGAAAGGGTGAGATCGTCCTGAAATGCTTGTTTCTTTATCCGTTCATTATAAGATCGCTAAGGTCAAATACGCATATTGCCCTCTGGCTTCACAGCTCCTTCATTACATCGGTCTTTAAAACCTTTCAAGAATGTGATGACTATATCGAAATTGGCTTAAGAAACTGATTATCCCGATTCAATGAATCTATTAAGCTGAGTCTTGGGCAAATTAAGCGTCATTAATCGTGTCTCAATTGACCCCCATTACCCACTTGCACTAAAGACACCCCCTGCAGCTCGATCTGGCAAAAAAGTGAAACCCAGTTCCTGTCCACATGAGCATAAAACCATTTTCCTTCTTCTTTTTAAGGCTTGTCAGGTTGATTAATCTATCAAGTATCGATTTCCATCACGGCCATTAAAAACGTCCTGCGGATCGAAATTGAGGAAGGAAGTGTGGCTAAAAGAGACGAAAGGGATGACATATAATAACGTTAAAACTATTGTTCTTGATAATAATCTAGCAACCCTGATGGTTTTTGCTTCTGAGCAGGTTCAATTTTTTACCCCTGTAATACAAAGTAAGACAGAGACAACTGCATAAAGTGCGGACTGGCAGAGTGAGTCTAAGCTAGACAACACTTAACCATTAAGAGTTCTGCAACTCAAATATAGAGTCCCCAATCTTCCTTTTCCTCAATTTAATTCAGCTTATAAGAGGATGATGATCCTGCTTCTGTGTTTTACTACAATAGAGTGTACGCAAACGTCGGCGTCCCTCATGTCATTAATGGAAAAGCCCGGAACGGCCATGGACAGAAATTTAATTCACTGCCGGCTGATATTTAATTCCATGTTTGATGACAACGGTAAAAAGAAAACAACTGAGAGCTGGGAGCAGATATCGATTTCAATTGAGACACACTCAATGAGATATGTGGATGTGGAAGAGGAAGAGGAAGAGGAAGTGAAATGGGATAATGACTACCCCTGGCCTCTGGGTCATTATTTGATTACACTGTCCAAAGAACATTAATGGACAGGCACACATATGCAGCAGTTGTGCATAGTTACATCACTTGCAACATATAATTCAATGGCCTCTTTGTAATGCCATCTACTCCATCCATTCAAATCCCATTTCATTGCCACAGTCTCCTTTTTAATTCACTTTTTATTGTCTACTCACGACAGGTTTTTTGCTTTTCCTAACTGCATATCGAATTGAGTCATTCTCTCTTTTCAATGTGTGGATAAACAATGCTTTCTAGAAGGATAATTTATCCTCATGTGTTGGGATAATAAAGCGACCGCCGGACGACTTGCCTTTGATCGTAAAATTGCAACCATTAAAAGTGTAATTTGAATAATGACTGTTTGCAGACGCAGTCGTAATTTGATTTAGTTCCAGAAAGGATGGCAGCTTTTGTTATTGTAAATGCGGCAATTAAGTGCATATTTTATGCGTCCATGTCGAGCATTGCTAGCCAAAGTTGGAATTAAATTATGTTCTGACAAGCATAATCATCAACGTGTTTAAGTTTCCGTATTTCTCTTGCTCCATAAACACAGCTTGCAATTTCCTGGCAATTGACCAAAAGCTACTTCAAAAACTTGTTTGTAAACTTGCTTATCCACGTGCATTGTCGAAGTCAGCCGAAGAGCATCTAGGGTAGTAAGAAATCTCTCTTTGCTCCTGACTTACAACAAGGTAGCGTGGCCGAGCGGTCTAAGGCGCTGGTTTAAGGCACCAGTCTCCTCGGAGGCGTGGGTTCGAATCCCACCGCTGCCAGCAACTATTTTGTCAAAATTCTGCAATATGGTCATCTTCAGACGTGCTTGTTCATCAAGAATATCCAATAAGCCTCCGTAGCGCAGTAGGCAGCGCGTCAGTCTCATAATCTGAAGGCCGTGAGTTCGATCCTCACCGGGGGCAATTTTTTGGTGGATCGGAAGGGAATTTTTTTAGGAAATTGTAACTATCATAATTTACTTTTATACTGTTCTATACTCTCCACTAAACAATAAGTCAGGATGGCCGAGCGGTCTAAGGCGCTGCGTTCAGGTCGCAGTCCACTCAGGTGGGCGTGGGTTCGAATCCCACTTCTGACATACTTTTTTTGAAGACCCAATAGGATGTAAAAAAGAGTTCCAACTACTTGCAACGCTCAGATGTGGCGACAGAACAAGTTCCAAGCGTTCCAAAATTAATCGTACAGTTTAGAGTGTCCCGATCAAAAGTAACTTCTTTGCAGAAATTCGTTAGGCCGTGTCTACATTGGAATAAAATTAAAGAATATATTCGGAATATATTCTTATTTTCTTCCTCCTTTTTTCTCCTAGATTAGTAAAAAGGGAGGAATAATATTCTGGCAAAAAGAACATTTTCTCCTCCTCAGAATAATATTCCTCCCTTTCCCGGCGTGCCTCAGGCAAGCAAGGCAATGAACGCCTGCCAGGAAATCAAGAATATATTCGGAATATATTTCAAAATAGTATTAACTTTATGCCAATGTAGACATGGCCTTACATCAGTAAGAAGAAGCACTTCAAACTACAAGTGAAACATCTACTAATGCGTATGCAATACACAAATCCGTTCTTATTATTCTCGTACCCTCGGCGACAAGCTTAATTTCTTTAAACGCTCCTCTATCGATCTTAAATATTCTGAATAGACTGATGCTTAAATTACTTGCTTACCTCTGCGTTAATAACAGGTCCTTTCAAACTAGGTGGTGGAAATTAGATGAACATGCTCTGTCAACCGAAAAACGCGAAAATCGATACGACTGAGATTAAAATGAGACGGAATCGGTGCTTTCATGGGAACGGACAATATCGTCTTAAGCACAGGATTACGTGCAATTGAACTCTCAAATAACGCATTTTCTTATTCTACTATAAGTTTTCCGTTTTAAAATGCATCTTTTTGTCTTTGCTAAATACGTAACCACCGAGCACAACCTCGAATATCTCCGCCCAGAATGTAATTTATAAAAAGCACTTCCACAATGGCGACGACGATATTGATCGGAAACCACTTTTTGCCGACCGCCCATTCAAACTTATTCATTCACATGGAAATTTACATAACAGGAGAGAAATCCCGCTAGGTGGTATTGTAGGAAAGGAACCTCTCAACACCTAGCTAGGGATTTGATGAATTATGGGACAGGGAGGTTGCTGAAACTGTCAACATAATGCAACTAACTAAAACTATACATTGATTGAATCAATTTTGGTTAACTGTACTAATGAGGTCTAATTTTCATTAAAATGTTTCAGTAATTCACCTCAGCCTCCTAATCCTTCTGCAAAGTAGCCACACAACCAACCACTCTCCTCCTCCTCTTCTATGCATAATCAATTTCCATCTCCTCTAAAAACTGTCTCTCACTCCGTTTTTTACCCTCGATTCTCATTGTGGCTCTCAAAAAGCATGACTTGTGCTCCAGACTAAAGTGTCACACTCACAGTCAGTGATTCGGCAAATAAAAAGCAGCTCCGACATATTAATAAGGAGTAATATTATTAATAAATATATTATATAAGATTAATCAGTTTGACTTTAATGCAACATCGAAGAGAAGGATATTTTATCATTATTTGCCCGTGTTTTTGCAATATATAGTACCAATATGTAACACTGCTAATAGACCCGTTGAAATTATCCAGTTATTCAGTAATATTAGAGAATAAAGTGTCAAAAATTAGACCTTTTATCCATGTTTAAAGTTGTTTACAGTTGTTAATGATATATCAAAATCAAAATCGAAATATATAAAACTAGAACTAAGTTATTAATCATATTTAGGCAACCTATTAAATCTGTATCACGGGCCAAGGGTTAAACAAGCCGCGATGACAGGAACTGCTGAGCTCACTGTGACGAATGATTGCAGTTCAGATTATTAATGAAAAGTTTTGAGGATCAAGTGTCAACCTTATCGATCCCAGTCTGATGTCATTTGGAAAACGGGCTCAATCATGCAGATAAGGGCAATAAAACTTGAAGTCTTTCAAACCAGTTTAAGGACAATCGGGGGATTCATGCATTTGTTTGAAGCATCACATGCATAAATGAATAAAGACATTATCGATTCCGTGCCTTTTTATTGTTATTGATGTCAAATAAGAAACTCGTGCATTCAACTGAGATAAAAACGAAATAATACAAATGAAGGCAATTTCCATGATTATTTCAAACGGAACCGTTACATTTTTATGCAAGGGGGCAAAAAAATGTTTGAATATGTTTGAAATAATGGCATATTTCCATTTGAAATACAATTATTAAAGTGATCAATTTACATTTTGCACCGTAAAATCTGTCAATCGGCTTCGATTTGAAAGCACATATCAGTCATTTTAAGAGGATAAAAAGTGTCCCAATTGGTTTATTTTTTGCTATGCGCACGCTCTATATTGTTGAAATTAATTCAACCCTTTGAAATTCAAAACCTCAAAATTGGTCCGTATACGAAAAAATGACGAATTTCAAACACATATTCCGAATACTTTTCCATATAAAAAGCTCCACATATTAATCTCCTGTATAAAGAATGCATTAATGTCTATAATCGCTTACCTTGCCCATATTTGTGTTTAGGATTAAAAATGGAAGCGCGTCCTCTGTGTTTTTATTGGATCAAGGTTTTTTTTCAAGAGCTTTCACAATTTCATTCCATGTTTACTTAAAGAGAAAATCATTTTTCACTGGTTCTAAAATTTTACATTTGACGGCATTTATAATATCGAAATATTTAACGGTCTGAGAATTCGTTTTTCCGAATAAAATGTGGACAAACTTTTGATTGTGCAAAGCCTCGAAATGAATGTACGGTATCGTCATATTCGATATATATGTATTCCCATAAAAGATGTTCCAACTATTGTATGACCTATGTGTAAATAAAACATAAAAAACCAAACTCTGTAAATCAAATATATGTCCAACAATAGATAGCAATGAATTTCCCATAAAAAGCACACGTAGAATGGTATCAGAATTACAAATTCCTTGATAAAACATGGTTAAAAAGAGAGCAGTAAATCAATGCATGACACAGATAACAAAGAATTTAACCCCAAAAAAGCAAGCCAAAAACATGAAGTTTACAAGTAGCAAAAAGTAGCTTACAAATAAACCCTTTTTCCGACCCAGTAAATCATAATCAAAGCTACTGCTGTCTATTCTTCCCCTGCTTTTTATTGATTATTTTTAATGTCAAAAATGCTTCTGAAATTGGCAAAAAATGCCCCCCGCCGCTGTATCGAAAGAGTGCCAACAGTAGGGAGCATCCGAAATTTATGCCAGCAAAAACACTCCTTCCAGCTAAAGGGGTGATACTCAACTCGTAAAAGCCCGACAAAAGGCATTCCACACGGCATAATACCCACACATTCTAAACTATTATAGTCGGGATTGAACCCATAATTTTAAAATTTATCGATTCAATTTTGCACATACAAAAGGTAGCTGGAGACACCCATGGGATGTTCAATCCTCGTAACGAAGGGAGGAGAAGGGGTTTGTTACGACTCTTTAATGGAACATTGCATCCGATGAGGGATGTTTTCTGGGAGGAGGAGGAGAAGGTGATTCCAGGGATTAAGTGGAGCGTGCGCCGTTGTTAAGGTAGCAGGGATGACAAGTTGTGAACTATAATTGGATCAAGGTGTACTTTGCCTGGAATGTTTTTATAATAATAGGGAAACATGTGTTAGACTAAAGTTCACTTTACATATTACAATATGCAGTTATAAGACAATATCTGTGACTTTTGTTATCCTATAAAGTGTAATAAATGTCAGCCCTACAGTTGCAATCCTTTTCCCCTCTACCTCAATTGTGTCCCATCCTTTCTTTTTAGCTTTTTTCATTCTTTCAGCCCCATGATGGGATTCCATCTAAATCCATTTTTCCTTCATTGAATACAATACAGAACACAGAATATGTATTGAAAGAGGAGAAGAGGAGAGAGAAGGTTGAACAAATGAAGCAAAAAAACTGCCTTCACAAAGTCACCATAATGCACTGGATGGGGAATGAAATATACTGCAAAATATATGTTCCACTAATAAGGCTATAAACTAAGAAACAATGAATGCAAGTCTCAATACTACATATTAAGCCATTATTAATTTTATTTTAAACTAAAAATATAGCCTCTTTAAAGAGGTTAAGTGCATCCAACACCACTATTTCTGGTCCATTCATGCCCTCCTACGATTGCAATCACAGCCAACGACAGACGAATGACGAGATATCATCGGAGGATTCCCTTTTTATCCAATCCTTGATTCTGCACAAGATCAATATACTCAGCAACGACGACGAGGATTATTCCCATTTTTTACCCTGATTACAATCGGACATATGTCAAAGAGGGAAGAAGAAGAAGAGTAACGGTCATTGTTTCGGATACAGAGAGAGGTCGAAGTTGCATGTGCAATATGAGAAACAGAGACAGCAATAATAACTAATAGCTATGGTTAGAAATGAGAGACTTTCGAAGTGGAATTGAATTTTTGACATCCAACCAAGATAATATTTTAGGTCATTCTGACCCTTAATATTTTTGATAATACACATTAAGTGTCATAATGGGTGAGCTTCCCCCTATCCAAAGGTACGGTGACTTTCATTTTATGGAATAGTTTTATGACCTTTTTTATCCGCATATCATTGGCTATCAATTTTAAAGAGGGGAAGTTATTTTGAAATGGTATCACTTTATGACATAAAATCTTCTTTTTTGTCACACTTAAAGTTCATCTTTCAAATGATTTTCAACAAAAGGCAGAATTTTTATGTGATTTTAAGAGCTGCACTTTAATACCAGTATTGATTGCCAAACTGTACATTATACCATTTTAAGCATGGAATATCAGACTTCTGTAAATAGCCAATCAGGACAACATTCAATCAATACAACCGCAACCCCTTTGGATCATAAAAGTGTCTCCCAAAAAGGATTTCCCTTATTTAATCTGGACCATGTTTTCCATTGTATGCTCAATGTATTGTCCCAGAACAACGTTTAATCACTCATAAAATTTGCCATAAAACATGGCATAATGCGTGATATTGTAAGACTCTGGGCTGCATTAGCAACTAATATTGACACCCCTGTTTGTTATAGTGCTCAAAAGCAGCCATTCATGCAACTAAATACCTTTAATCAAGGACAATAAGATTGCCTTGGGGGAAAATCATTAGTAAATCTTTTGAAAAGCAAACATTCTCCAATGAAGCATGTTAATAAAATCAAAAAATGGGCGGGCGCTTCTTTTGAGTGGTACAGTTTGTGTGATGGCCCGAGCCAAGATTAATGATCACCCTGTAATCTAGATCATTAGGCAGAGAGAATAAGAATGGAGGAGCTATCACACTGTTCAATGGAGAAAGGGGAAATGCATCTTGCACTTTTTACTCTGCAGCATACTGCTTAAAAATGAGACGGCTTTAGTCCATTCTAATCATAGAGTGTGCATAAAGTACACCACACAAGGAAACCGTCTCATCTTCTTCCCCTTTTTACAATCGGGTTGTAAAAAACCTCCTCCTGGCAGCTGAAAAAATGAAATTGGCAAGGCAAGCGGAAGAAGGAAGAAAAGGTTAACTTAATTTGACAGCATGAAATTATAAAACGGGAACTTCTTCTTCTTCTTTGCTTCCCTCGATTTTTCGTTGTTATGATAAAAGGCAGATGAGCATTAATATCACTAGTAATGACGGGGAGGATCTTTTTCTGCGCACGCGTTTGTGTGTCAGGTTAGCTTAGTCTTGACATGAAAGCATCTGCGGATATTAAAGGCATGAAAACCGTATAATGAAGATATTTAACGGAGCAGGATGATTCAGGAATACTTATTTTAAACCGTGGATAACGTGTCATTTGTAACCTTTATGGGCAAGGAGGGGTTAGAATAGGGTACAGGGTGACTGATATATCATGTCACAATTAATGCCAAAATATGGTCTATCTTAAATGTTGTGGAAGTCGACGGTTGCTAATACCATTCAAATGTTAACATTGCCACACTTAACAGCACATGTAAACCTTATATATTATGCAGTCACCCTGTAATACTTAAACACAAAATCAACCCCTTTCTCAATCCAGGAGATTTTATTTCACACCGTGCTTAATTCGGGCTAAATGGCCCCCAAGAATCAATTGCCATATTGGGAGGAAAAGAAGGGGTTCAGGCGCTAATCGAACGACGGCTCTATTTTCAACTCTGAATTTACGACACCTGGCTGTGTATTGAATTTGCGGTTAAATGTCTAATTTAAGCACTTAAGGGGATCAAAGAGGGTCACGCATTCAGGTCCAATGAAACACAAGAGAGACGTGTTAACATAATCCAGCCATTGAACAAATCAATTCTAATAATATTCGTGCTTTAATGTACGTAATGATCCGAAAAAGTGTTCATACGTAGCTCCCATTTTGTATCCCTTTTCGGACATATGGGATACACAAAGTTCAATGCACTCTTTTTTCGCCGTTTATTTGACCACAGAAATCGGGTTATTTCCATTTCATTTAGAGGTTTCGGCACGCGCGTTTACTATGTTTTGTATTGGACAAAAGCCGAACCCGACCAGACAACTTTAATAACGTATTTAAACACGGTTTCAAAGCCGTATTTAGTCGTGCAATTCTAATTTTTGCCTCCTCTGTATGACTTATGCTTTCACCGCAAAAGAGGCGATCGCTCCGTTGTCTAATTTTAACGACCAAACTTCGCATTCATCATTCACGATCAATTTCCCCCATTTTGGACAAAATTCAGGGTTGCCACTTTGTTATTAGTTTATGTAGTAATAAGTTGTTACTATATAATAGGGTTTAAGGACGAATTAGCATCCCTATAAAGTGATGAACACATGCAAAATAGATGGCTTTCCCGAGATAAGAAAAGAAAGAAGAAGAGTCAGTTTTAAATACGCCGAAATCGATTTTTACATACATCAAGTTTAGATACCGGCTACTTTGTTGATAGTAATCTAAGCTGATGTTGAATACTTTTCTGGTGGAATAAAAGCAAACATACAAATATCTCGCTTTTGTGAGAATTAAGCTTTCTCTCTTTTGAGTCTGAATGACGTGAGTGGATCAAAACTCCCTTTTTTCGAAAGCATCATCGCTGCTCAGCGGGAGACTTGGTCAAAAAGGGTTAGAAAAGAGACACATAAGGGATGCGTTTTAGGGATGACAGTTTGGTCTAGAACTAGACTTTCTGGTGACCATTTTACATTCAAAGAACGTCCAATATGTCATTCCTAGACAATATCGATCCCAGCCCGAAAAAAAGAGTTATTTACCAACGTATGACTTGCGTCAAAATAAAAAGAGTCCGTATCGATTTTTCAAATTTTTCAACCCCAAAACTTAAATCCAGCGCGCGTTTAATCGATATCTAAACCCCGTTTTCAGTCATGTTGTCACAGTTTAGAATCTAATTTCATCTCGTATTACACACTGCCACGTGTGTACCTTTAATTACCGTCACTAATTTAAACTAATCCCCTCGTCGCATTTACAATGCATGTAAATCCCTGAACACGAGCTACCCGCCGAACACGCTTTTAAATACGATGCAAAAAGCAATAATTCAAGTTCGATTTCAACCCAATAAATCTTTATCGGAAGGGTTGATCTGAATTTATGTCCATTGGTGGTGATAGCTCATGTGCATACAGACAGACATATGAATAGGCAAAAAGTGTGAACGGATTAGTATTTGTACAGCAGGGAATGGGTTAAACAGGGTTGTATTTGAATGTTTTCCTGGCTGAGTTATGGCTCTGTAAATAGACCACGCGTGGCACGGGTTTTATCGTGTACTGTTTGGTCACATTATGATTATGCATTTTTTATTATGCACTTGGTTACAGAAATTTCAATTGTAGAAAATATGCCCTTAACAAATTACTTTAACAAGAGTACCAGTTTTATGATCAGCCTTATGCCGGGTAAACATATGAGTTGCATTACATCGACGGTACAGGAACTCATACAATAATAATTACAGTACGTTAATTTACCCTATGCTACGAATATACTGTAGCACGCATGGTATTGATATATCTCTTATATTAAGTCTCACACGCGATTTTATTCAAATGCAAGTTCGATTAAATAAACGATAACGGTCAAAATGGAAAACTTTCTGATGAGTCAAAAAGTTTGTTAAATTATGGCAGCATGCTTTATGACGTGCTTTTGCTGTATCTGTGGTTTTAATCAATAGCAAATCGACCTGGAGTAATTATAATGGTCTGGCAAATTAGAAATTGCCTTTGCCGTTGATGCATTTTTAGTCTTTTATCCAGATCAGTTCCAAGCTCAAATATCCGTTCCAAAGTAATTTCTACTCCGTCCCCAATGAAATTGATCCTCTCCCACTTTTTTAAATTTGTTCTAACCTGATCCAATATATGAAGTAGATTTACATAATCCACGTCATGACGAAGGTCTATCAAATAGCCACGGATGGATTTCAATAAAATCGGTTTCTGATCGATATCAATTTATTGCTGCTTTCCAATGAGATTTATATGAA
>LR139667.1:0-27260 GCA_900659605.1 Tisbe holothuriae | reverse complement strand
GCCTTAGGCCACTTTATTGGGTGAGACTTTTCAGCCCTCAGCTGAGCTTTCTTTGGATGTTCTGCTCATGCACTTGCTTGCTCTAGGGAGAATAACTCAGTCCCTCGACCGGTCGCGATCGCCTCCGGATCCGCTTTTAGGCGCCAAAATACGAACCGAATCGCTTTTAACATTTATGATATAAAGAAGAAGAAGAAGACTCGTCTCCTTTTTATTGTTATATTTTATGCTCCCCATGGCAAGCAAGGCTGCTGTTGTCTTAAGCGGGGATAAAAAAGGTCCGCACGCATATGGCACACATGATGTTGCTATGATATGGTCAGATAATGAGCAGGGGACACTCGGGGATAAACAAGGATTATTTAACAATAAATACTGATAAATAGAGTTAAATAACATTGTTTAAAGTACATATCTAACCCCAGTAATCAGAGACCCATCGTAGCATCAACGGCATATCCGAACGTGAGTAGAATAATCTCGACTTGGCACATCGGCCTGAAATTATACAGCAATATAATTGTTGTCTTAATCGTAAAAGAAAGAAAGAGAGTCGTGTCATTTGAGGATATGAGGCGATATCGCTACTCTGTGTTAATTGGTTTGGGAGAAGTACACGGGTTTTTGTCATCAGGGTTGCCACTTTTACTGAACCACTGTTATGGTTTAATGGACAAAATGGCATCCCTAATTTATGGCCCTCCCGTGAGATTTGTCTTTTATTCCTTTAATTGTGCCGGTTGTAATTTGTTGTTTTTCCTCATTCCACTGCTAAGAAGCGTTTATTACACCGCCATCAATGTCCAAAACCTCACGCGAAGGTGTATTCTACACATCTTGTATCTGCAATTTTCGCTCCAGTTTTAATGCATTAATGACGCCTCCAGATTGCTGTCATTACGCAACAATCTAACGCGTTATTACACGTAATGGTTTCCCCCCATGCCATGATTAGACCCGTCTTTGAAGGTCAATTCTGGCTTCTTGTAAATCACTGCCGTTATCGAACCTCATTCCAAAAGGTGATTTAATAAAAACGACTTCCGAGAATAGTTAAAAGAGGTGGTAGCAGAAAAACACCCCAGGGGACCGATTATATGCCCAACATTGCATGACCAACACCTTTTTAAACCCCCTCTTCAGAGGCTAATTTAGGAGATGAGCGTTTCATCGCGAAATTGCAGACTGCCTTATTCGGTTGCTGGGTCGCGTGAAACGGTCAAATTTTAAGGAAATTACCGTGTTGACGATTTCCGCGTATGCAAAAACACACATACGCATATTATGTACAAATTACGCGTATTATTCCCGCGTTAAGTACGCCCATTGCGTGAGCAACTAGCGGGATTGTATGCTCGTATATTCGGGGGTGCAATTTCTCCTCTTCGCTCCTTTAATGGTCAACAATGAATTAGGCTGAGATGATGCAACGAATACTGACAACTCTTCTGGCATTCAGGGTTACTATAGTACTTTTGAACAATATTAACTCGTACTAAAACTAATATATTTTCATAAATGATAGCTACCAAGGATATCTAAAAAGAGTTCGCTGCATATCAGTATGCTATATACAAAGAAGTTATACATAGAAATTATTTGGTTATGTAGCTGCTAGCTCTTATTTGTTGCATTTGGCATCCCATGCAACATCTGAACAACAACCCCTGCATACAAAGCATACCACCGGACCGCCCACAGACCTCTTTTTGCATCCTGACCTTGTTGCCTTTTTGTCGTCGTCCATATTTGTCGCAAATTATCCTCCAGCATGAAGATCCCCTCTCAACAATGGCCAATACGCTTTAATTTTGCTGCTTTACGATACACGACAACAAGGCGAAATCACGAATATATAAAAAGCAAGCTTTGAATGGAGGGGGGTATATAATAATATTTTAGGGGGAGAAAGAAAGGCTTGTGGTTGACCCCTGTAACCCCAATGCGGCTGGAGTTCTAATATTATACCATATGCCCTATATTTGATGCGAGGATACACGCGTGCAGTTTAAATCATAGATGATCAAATAACGATCAGAGATGTGCCAGTACAACAAGGAAAACGCAACAGCAGACATTTTAAAACTGTATGCTTTGTTAAACGGTTTAACGAGACCTAAAAACTTGACCTTATGACTAGTTTATGCCCGGCAACAAATTTGCGGTTTAAAGCCGCCGTAACAGTCATCATTATACGTCAAGTCGTCGAGTCTAGACCTCGTAAGGAAGTGTTGCCTTAGTTTGTTTATGAGCTGAGGATCTCTATTAAAAGACAACTTCTCAATGAAGCTATTCGCAGAATATGTTTATTCCTCCAATCAAGCCAAGGTTGGCAAATGTCACTTTGCATTTTATGCACTTTCTCGTTTGGTTCCTCTCCTGCTGAGTTGGGATTAAGAAGATGCAAAGAAAGACAACCTCAGAGCAATCAATTTAACAATGTTTTGGGCATTTTCCCCCTCTTAATGGCTCAGCTTATTCATCCGAGTCAATTTCAGATGCACTTTTTACACAATGGAAACATTTTCTTCTTTCATGTAGGAGTATTAGAAAGAAAAGAGAAAGAATTGCTCCTTCTACCGTCCAAAAAGGGAAACTTCTTCTCCTTTGGACTCATCAACGATTTTGATCTTTATGGAGAAGCATATTTTTGTCTTGCAACGTCCTTGACGGGAAGGAATAAAAAACGTTGATCATCCTTTCTGATGAGAAACGGATAACGAAGAATGGCGGTTTGCCTGGAAAACGAACTTTGACATCATTCGCACCTTTACAGCTCAATGGGTAGCCGGCAAAGAAACAATAATAATAACATTTGATGGTGCTAATTTTTACGCTCAAGGACTTCTTATGCATACTTTTGCCCTTCACTGACCAAACGATGTCAGATAAAGTCTATGCATTTTTATTGTTTATTTTGTCTTTGTTGTATCAATGCAACAACAGTTCACAGAGATGAGGTCTTATATTTAGTCATTAAATTCTCTCCGGCCGCTTGGAAATCGTGATTCCTTAGCGTGGCCAATGGGCAAAATGGGTCCATGTTGCGTTTCCTCGTCGGACGTTTTTATCCGTTTTTGGCACTAACGTTTGATTGCGATTTCCAGGGAATGATGCTATTATTGTTACACCGCGTAAATATAGGCTTCGAATGCCAGAAATCGTGCATACGTTAGGTAATAAAATAGGATGCATTGAAGGAAGAAATATGCAATAATCACCATTAGAAGATTGACCATTTATCCTTGAGTTTGGGAATATCAGAAATAGCTTCGCATCCGCTGTAGAAATACTTTCGGGCTCTTTAAAACGTTCTTCTCTTCGTCTTTATGATGAGTGCCGATTGCACTACCGCCATTTTTGATAAGCACTCTCCAAGGCATGCAGTTAAAATAAAAGAAGATTCTTTGGAGGCAATCTTGGCATTTGGATCCCGGCAGTGGTGATGATGATGATATAATCCTTTTGGGTCGTCGCCAACAACAACAATAACCGACCTCTCTCTGTCTGGCTAATTGTTTTCGAACGTGACTCTATGGCGGGAATTTACGTGACCACATATTTGCACCTTTGCCATTCTCTCCAGACTGCAGTCGAAGCCACGTTCCAATATAATGCCATTCACGTCATTAGTATTCTTATACAACGATGATTTTATGCAACAAATACGACAACGAAACGCATATAAAATGCGCATACGATTATGAGCCGTGTGCTGCTTCCGAACTCGTATTGTTATGAGACGACTTTCGCTGCAGCTACCTTGACCTCAGACGGCTGAGATCAGAAATCAAACGTATTTTTACCTCCCTTTGTTTTCCTCAAAATATGGGCATGGGAAAAAATGGTTCGTCATCTTCTGAAGGTGTTTAAACCGAAAAGTGCATCATTTTCCAATCAGCTGAAACCGGTTCTTTTGTTTAATTCCCAGCTGACCTTCATGTCCTGACCTTTGTTTGAAGATGCGTCAGTTGACACTAAAAAGAGTTGTAGCCGATTCTTCCATTCATCTCGTGCCCAGACAGACACTTGACCTATTGCGTACGCGTGTGCTAACAACATGTGCGTCACTTTGACGCAATTACCGTGAGTTATGGGCCGACTGCTGACTCTGGAATGCAAAGAGATTGCAGTTTGGTAATTTGGAGATGGTTATCTTTGTTGTAGAGGTCAAGTAAGGTTATGTAGATATTCGAATGGGTGTTTACATGCTGATTTGATTTGGTGTTAAATGTGCGATTAAGATTTTGCAATATCTTCTACTTCATCTTCCGATATTGTCTTCTTCCGCTATTGGGTTCAAGATAATAAATGCAAAAATTGGCCTTTTGATAAAAAGAAGAAGAAAGACAACAACAGATCGAATTTCAGGGTTGCCACTCTGAACAAGTTTCTCGCATGTGGACTATCACTGTTATTTGTAATACTGGCATCCCCTGCTTTTATCCGGCCTGATATCATCTCATTTCGAAGCATCGCATCTTCTCCTCTCTTTCTTTTACTGTTGTGTTGTGTTCATTGAAAACGGCCCCAAAAGCCAGCATTGAATTCAAATTAACCTTTGCGCCAGTCACGCCTGAAAGGAACAACGACCCGCCGAGAATGGTTATAAAACGATGTTAAACTTAACATAGTATAGTTTACATAAATAGTGACATATTTAATGTTAAGCTACACAATATGCAAGAATAAGAGTTGTAGTATCCTAGAAATTTCACTATTTCTTATACATATTTTTATGTTAAATTCTTATGAACCATTCTAGGTGGGCAGCCAGTGGTACGTAAAGTGAAGAAGATCCTTTTGTCTTCTATCGATGACCAGATGCGCATGCAGGAAATAATCGTAATAATAATAATAACAGTCTTGGGTGGCGGCTGCAGATGCAAAATGTGCCTAATTTTGAGGGTAATAACGTTTGATGCCCCTTTTCCGCGAAACAACAAAAAAGTACGTGCGTTTTTCCCTTGAAAAATGCGCTTTGGGCGCGTCGAATTAATTCACCTTTTTGTTGTTGCGTAACAACAGCGTCGATGCATTCTGTTAAAGAGAAGTTCCTTCCGCCATTTGTAGATGAATGGGTGTTGGGACCGTTATCGCCGTTTTGTTCTTGGTGAGGTCAATTCATTAGTTACAAAGGCCCAGCGGAGCGAATGCGATTTGCCAGAACATTTACTCTAATGTTTGTTGTGACTTGAAGAGAAAAATGCAACTCTGTTGTTTGAGCAATATGTTGTTGGAGTGCGTTTTTAATTAGCGTGCTTCGTCTTCGTCCTACAAAGCAAACATTTACCTGGGGAGGGAATGAAATTATACATTGCCATTTGCCAAAGTTGTAAACGGAACTATTCCATTTTTCAAGAAGTCATAACTGAATATACTGCCAGATATTTGTAAAACTACAGCCAAAATAATATAGACTCATTATATGCATTGCGTTGCATAAGAAGCTTCTGATGAAACAAATCTGCACATTTCTCATCGCATCGAACCTCTTTTTGCAACAACTTTAACCCCTTGCTTGTATCTAAAACAAGAAGAAGAATCTTCTCGATCACAGCAAACATTTCCTTCCTTACGGATCTTTGCAAACGTGCTCGGATTATTGGGTCGAGTTTGGGCCATACATGAGTAGAGTTCAAGCACATTTTAAAGGCTCTACAGAGGGTTTAGATTTCTTCCCAAGGACATGTATGGACTTAACACATCATCATGATTTGAGAAGTAGAAAAAGGGGGATCAGATCGATGATGGCTCTTTCTTTTGTACTTCCGACATTCCTTATTCTTTACAATGCAGAACATGGGCGCTTTTTATCCGTCGAATATGCAATTCTTCATAGCTGAGCAAACATTTCGATCCGGACCCAAGTCTCTCAGATTCATTCTGACATCTTATTCGAGAACGGTTCTCATCGTAATCATTGATAAAACTATCCGAACAAAAAGCGCGTTTTTATGTCTAGTCATTTTGTTTCTCATTGAAAGACATTCTTCCCAGGCAGGCGCATTTACAAATGTCATTTACGATTCAACTTGATATGTCAGTATCATCCATTCATCGGTCAGAGTCCTTTCATCTGTATTGCATAATGCCCATTAATGGCATTTAAACCTTACCGTTATCAAAATATAAGCAAATATACTTCAACAACAACAACCCATAAACGGTTTAATCAGCATCATTATCCCCTATTATATTCGGAATCGCCCTTCTTAGATCGATCACTCTTTGTGTGTGCGACTTTTCCATGCTTAAATTTGTATTCATTTTAGGTAATTTTTGGTAATCCCGTTCGAGGAGATGCGTCCCGTTTTGTTTCGTGTCAAGTGGGGTGGTCCTCTATTCATTCAATTTACGCGTTCAGGTGTGAGAAACAGGGATGACATTTTGTACCAAAATGGGCTTCAGAATGGCATCCCTGTTTTCATTGTGTGAAGTCAAATAGTGTTAACAGCATGCAGTTATATTTTTGGACATATTTCGAACGCACCCTTTGAAAAAAAAAGTTGATTTTAGCGCCACTTTTTAGCACAAAGGTGTCAACTACAATCCTTGGCTTTGTATTAATATTATCAAACAGGTGCATTTTTAGCACGTAATATAAACGACATTATTACAATGTTTGCCTTTTATACCAAGAGCGGAAATCATAAAACAGGAATTGCAACCTTTTGACGATTTCCTGACTTTTTATACACAACTGTCTGGTGCCAAAAAGGTCTTCAAAACGTACACAAAAGAAATCCCTTTCTGACAAATTATGTCCTTAAAGGATTAGAGCAAGACAGTCGCTACCTGTTCCTGGCACATAAAACCGTTTTAATCGCATTAAAAATGTCGCAAAGCTAGGCCCGTAAATTATCCAATATATAAAATCACTTTAACGCTCAGCCGCAAAAGTGGAAGTCGTAAATATATTTGTTGCCTCTTCTTAGACAATTACGCGCATTTTGCGTAAAACCGTTTGTTTCCCTATCGAACTTCCTGCTGAGTGTTTTCAATCAGTCGGAGATGCGAAAGCATATATTTTTATTATGATTGACTTGAGACAACCATAGGGAAAATAGACTGAAGCATTCGTTATAAATCTGAATGTACTTTGAGGCCTTTTACGGTGTGATAAAATGATTACAGCAGTGTCGTGAGAGTGCAATAAAATGCTCTCATTACTTCATGATAAAATGTCTACTGCTGGAATGTTTTAATTCATATCAATTATCTTGTATATCTCAATGAGAGTACGGAGGTGAGGCACAGTGGAATACAGTCTAGTAATTTATTGATCAAAGGAGTATAGTATGCATCAATTATGATATTCAAAATAATTTAATAAATTATTTTAAACAAAATAGCATTCTGTGTTATAGTAGGTAATATACTTCAGTTAATCTAATTTTTTCTTGTGAAACCCATTGTGCTTTGAGGACTACTTGAAACACTGTAGATAGAAGACGATCTGAACGGAACTCGGTGTCTGAGATGAGATGATGTTTCTTTTTCCACTCGAATCTTCTTCTCCTTCTCTAAAACTCATCCAGACTTCAAAAAGTCTGTCATGGTTAAGTGAGCTACAACGGGATATTCCTTTCAGTTGTAAATATATTACTTTTATTAGCAATATATGCCTTCAAAAGTAAGCAAACATCTATGCACTTTATATTTATAGGCCTCCTTCAATAAGCATTTAGAGAAAAATGAATCAGCCTCCTCCTGACCTTGTACCATTTTTGGTTCAAAACGCTGCTCAATCATGTATATTATATAGGCCTATTTAGAATATGTGTTTTATGTACGGCATGGGAAGAGGAAGAGGTCATAGTTTACCATTTTTATGCATTCATATTGCAACAACAACACAAACACGATTCATGGGAAAAGAGGAACATTTGTGCTTAAGTAGAGGAGCCATCATTAAGTCTTAAAATGTAGTTCAGTGATTAATGAATTTTGAGCTCAGCTACCGTTGTGTTTTTCTTCCATATTCTTCCTGACTCATCTTGAAGAAGAAAAAAGGTCTATTGAGATCACAGCTGTGGGCTCTACTTTGGATTTATTGCCTTTTCTGGTCTATTCAACCTATTTTTAAAACTCTTTTTGTACACATGAGGTGTGTTTTTGTTGGTTTGTTGCACAGCCAGTCAAACAAATACAATGAATATCCCCCTTTTTGCCAAGATAAGGAAGTCATCAGAAGTGCACCATTCTAGAAGATGCTTTTGTACGGTCAGAAGATGCGCTAGTTCATCAAACAGGGATGACAACCCAGCCAAAAAATTCGCCTGAAATTTTGCTGATTAAGGGCAAGTTCAGACAAATTTTTCTTCCGCGGAACATGGATGAATTTTAGGACAATTCACCTGGGTGTAAGAGACATTCAGACAATCCATAGCTGAGGGAACACTACACAAGAGCAGCTGAGTGTTGCTGAAAAAAACACTCAGCCACTTTCAGTTGATTCTGCAGAGCAAAACGCGAGCCTGACTGAAGTTCGAATTAATAAGCAAAATTTCAGGCGATTTTTTTGGCTGGGAACAGCACAGATATGATCTATATTTATGTATGAGTTAGACAAACAAATACTATTCAATGTGATTAGTGAATACTTCAAGTTTGTAATAATTTAGTTGTTTTTAGTCAAACGGTGTCCCTACATAGTAAATCAAAACAATATGCTTTTTCTCTCCTTGCCTTTGCAGCTTGACTGATTTGAAAAGGGAAGTTACGATGACGATAAAAACGGTTCAATTTTGATGCTACAATGAGATTTTCGTCTCTCTTTTAGGACCAATAGTTGCAAAAACGGTTCAAGATGAATCCTTTGTCGCTTTGCAATCATAATGAAGCGATGCGGGTCAAAATGAGGTTGATTAATGATGCTACAGGCAATGATTTTGACTCATTATCAAGAGCAATTAAATTTCAACGAATGTTTTAGCGTTTTAGTCGGTTGAATCGCTGAAGTACATTGTATAGATTTGCGAGACAGCTCTACAGAATCGTGCATTATGTGTTTAAAATCGGTGTTAGAACTGCTAAGAATGTAAAACACGGGCCAAGGATAAACCAATAAAAATGTCGGGCATATTTTCGAGTAAAGAAAAGTATCGAGCCGTAAAAAGTTTTTCTTGTAGGGCACGCGGCAAAATATATTTCAATATTAGCATAGCTCTCCAGCTGTGATGTTGTCCATAGGGATGCCACTTTACGGACCATATGTCATATCTGGTCTTATCATGTACCTAATTGTAACATTAACAGTTAATATAAAGACTTTGTTTTATGTGGTTTGCAAATTAGATTTAATTCTAAAATTGGCAAACAGCTAGCTACCTTCAATATATGACTCCACCTTCAGAGCATCCCTGTTAATCTCACCCATGACTTGTTATGACAGCACTAAAATCGTTTTTAATCATCTCGTAAAACCTATTTCCAATCCGAATCACCTTCTTCCCAGAATTAAGACGTATTTAAACCTTGGTCACGGTTTTCCAACGGTCATGTTTTGATCGACAAGTTAAATGTGTGAATAAACAAAAGCATCCTTTGAGTTGTTCCGTTAGTTGTCTCGTTCGCGTTCCCATGGAGATGAGATTCTTGGCATTTTTCGAGTGGGCCCTTCTTCCCGAGAAGAAGGAAAAGTGGGGCAAACAAAAGTACAGTTGTCGCCGAGCTGGGCGTGTGATCTATCAGGCAAACACGGCAATAATCATAACAAACAGAATTGTCACGACGGAGACACAACGGGGAAGAACAAGTGTAGGGTTGCCAATCTGTGACAGGGATGAGACAGTTTATATGAAGTAAACTTGAGTTGATGGAGTAATAGATAACAATCTGGCATCCCTGGTGATCCCAATCCAGCAGTAAGTGTCGTGCACTTTCATCACGTGACATGATGCGGAAGAATCAACACATTGATCGTTTGTGCACTCAGACGCCCTCATGTCAAAACAGATCCGGGACTTTAAACGTATTGCATAAAACAATATTTAATTAACATGTCAACGCCACATCGTCATAAGGAAGGAAAGTGGACGAGTTCGTTCATCAAAAGTAAAGAATTGATTTGATTAGTTATGGCGGTTTTGAGTTGGAAAAAATGAATCTCCCACATATTTGCGTTTTCCATTTTTGCGAGAGTAATGTACGAGCGCGGTCTCACATACATATGTCCGACAATTTTTGCCGAGTATATGTGCGAATATCATCTAAGAAACAAAAATATTCTCTCAGCGGTATCGCGGCATTTTCTTTGCATAAAAAATGTATGAAATATTCCAGTTTCCGGGTTTCCAACTCTTTTTATTACAATCGACACGTCAGAAATATGCATCACGAAGCTTTAGAACAAAACAAGGCTCATTCTGCCGATCAATACAGTATTTAACACCCTTTGAACGTCTCTCTATATGCATATTATGCAGTGAAGAGCAAATGGGTGTGTTCTAAAATAACGTTTTCCAAGACGACGACACATCTGCAGGAAACAGAATCATCAGAGATACGTTTGCGCTTTTTGGGTCCTCTAAACGGAATCGTAATGGAAGGAGAAGGCGCCGCTTGAATTATATAACTTTTTGTGTGTTTGGAAATAACGTTACTAGTTCTTCCGGCTGTGGCAGCTCCTACATGATGCGATACCCTTCTAGGTTCCAAAAACTAATAATATCCTCCTGCGCCTCTTCTTCTTCTTTTTCTTCTTCCCAACCGTGTGTGCTCATATTTTAATGGCGAAATTAGTTCCCCGAGCCAAACGGAATGCTGTTGCTGCTCAGGCATATCGGCTACAAATGGGTCTAAGACTGATCATTATGGGAGGAATGTCTTAAAATGTGTATGCGAGGAAGTGCTGCAACAACAATGGGTAGGAGGGCGATACCGTATTATAGCCCATTGTTGTTGCATGCACTCAGAATGATCTATATTCGGGTAATAATAATGCACACTCAAAATGTCTAATGACAGGGTCATAAAATAGGCGACAAAGTGCACACGAGTGACAACAGTAGGGATGACAATTAAGAACAAAATGGCATCCCTGACAGTGTTTAAATGAGGTGGAAATCCGATATCCACGTTGGCAAAAAAAGAGATCTAACTTCGCAATTTGGCGTCGTGAGTGCATTTTCTGAGATGACAATGGAAATGCGTCAGTCTTGTCTTTTGCGTAACAGATGCAACTACTTTCTTATGTTGCAACAGCACCGGGAAAGAGTCGTGACGTTTCCATATATGGCAATATTGAACGTGGGGGTTCCTCCGATGCGAGTGTTGACGGCTTTTTATGTCCTGCAGTTTTAATGGAATGTAGTTACGTTTTAAGTGTTATGCCTTGCCAATCTTTTTATATAAAGTCATAACGTTTGTTCGACAAGAAAAGCGAATAATCCCCCGTAAAACCTTTTTAATGCTAATTTCGTGTTATAACCGGCCGTGTCGCTACCAATATTGTACGCTTGTATACGTTTACAGCTTGTGATGTCATGAATACCAAAATTCCCTCCTTAAAATATTAACAGAGTTGTCTAAAAGTGTCTAAAAATCATCCTTCTTCTCAGCTGGATGAAATATTAATGCACTTCTTCTTCGTCTTGATATAAAATTGGTAATAGGTACTCCTCCAAAAGTGCATCCAGGGAGCACGAACTTTAGACTTTTACCCTTAGCACAGACAGTTAATAATAATAGATTCGTAGCTAAGCGCTCATTTTTAATAATTCAGTTCATATCCGGTTTTACGTTTGAAGATGTTGTACAATTTTTGTACGGTTGATCTAAAGAGTGCTATAATTTAATAAAGTTTTCCGTTAAGTATTGCGCATCTAATCAATTTAATCGTGCTTTGTAGGGGATATCAGTTTTCTCAATAATTAACTAATTCCACACAAGTTCAAAGTGTTGATCTATTTTGATTGTCCCTGCTTATGTGACTTTTCATTCTATTTTTTTACCATTCTATACTTAATTATGATTGGAAACTTGGAAAGGTAGCATTTGTACCCTTTGTCCACATAATCACTCTCCTACTGAACGAGTTCCTTGTTTAATTATTCGCGTTGCTCTAAATCCTTTTCCAGGGAAAAATATTCATATGCAAAATTAATAAAGACATGTACATAATTATTATGAAGTTTACATCGCCACAGAGAAACTTTTTAACTGTCCTTGACTCTGACTGAAATATAGCTCTCGTCATGATGATAACAATGAGCAGATAGATTGAGAAGGGGGAAAATAATTACAAAAAGCATTCTGTAACTGTTAGAAAAGTGTAAAAGTCGATTTTAAAACGTACTCCTTCAAGGTTTTCAGATAATCTTAGCAGAAACATTCAGCAGTTTGTCATAGCGAGCAATTTCTCTTCTTCCTTAATTCCTCTTCCTATCTCTAGGAAAGATCATGCAGTAAACACTCTGAAGAAAGGATCTTTTTTGTCTTTAGTTTTGCGTAATTCAGTGTTAAAATGTGCGCCGCCCTCAAACGCATAATGCGAAAACAAGAAATGCACACAACACATTGGTCTTATTATCAACTTTAATCTTTTATACACGTATTTAAAAAAAACTTAGATATGCCTCAGCTAAAAGCCACTGTGCCAATGTTTCTTCCGCCATAAACGATGACTCTAATTGTTAATTGTTGACACCTTAGATGCAATTAAACGTGCATAAAAAGGGATAAAAGGCCTATTGTAGGCGTTCACTCCATCTTGGGAGCCGTATAAAGTCTCATTAGAAGCTAATTTGATTCCAAACTCTTGACTGATGATGATTTGAAGCAAACAAAGAATCTGTTTATTTTGGAAGAGTCACTTTTACATTTTATCTGTGAGAAGGATCGCAGGGAACGAATTAAGCTGCTGCTGACAAGATTGTATGAAAATGTAAATATTTTAGATAAAGAAGAAGAAGAAAGAGTGTTACGCATTTAACGCGTATATTCTGGACACAAAGATTGGTTCTTCTCTTCTTTGTCCAGACTTGGCTGCAATTGGCCATGGTAAAGCGATTCCAGATAACACTCTGATAGAGATCCATTAAATGTCCACAAAGAAGCTCTTTAACACCACATTTAAAGCCTGCATATGACATTTTAATCCCCACATGTGTCACCCAATGTCATGAAGTCGGTTCCATTTTGCAATCGTCATGATTCCATTGAAGTTGTCGTACTTTTAAAAAGGAAATGGACGTCGTCTCCAAGTGCAGGAAACAGCCACACACGGCACAGTGGTTTCTCAATGCAGATAAAACAAGTTAAAGACAACCCACTGTGCGCAGGTCGTGTTCAGACTCATTCTATCGGGGACAGGAATTTCCGTTTTGAGGTCGTAAATTAGGATCTTATTATTCTTTTAATTCCCGTCTGGTTGTCTGTAAACAATAATAGCGGGGATTGTTTGGCAAAAGGGCGACGGATCCTTCATATTCATGACCCTTGATTGCTAATTTTATCCCTTTCATAACTGTTTGATCCGGCTAGTTATATTTTAAAAAAGGGTGGCACGTAAAGAGCAAGATTGAATATTTAAAATGGCTCTTTTATTCGGTCATGAGTCGGCATTAATGAGCAACAACCTCTAGCGTACGCGACAAAAGTCTGAAGAAGAAGAAGCACTTCCTATTAAATATGATTATATGAATCCAGCTGATTCCCATCAACATTGCGTAACTAGCTTGATGTATGCTTGGTTTCGATGACATATCAGGGTTGCCATTATGTTAAAACACAACATTGAAACATTGAAGTAATCCTATTTCTATTTCGCCAACGGATTACACTCTGGCAACCCTAAATATAAAGCATGCAAAAAGAGCAAATAGCATCAATCATGCATGGACATTGTTGCTTCGACCGCTCACATACAAAAAAACCGGCTGCTTGTTATGTATGTATATCGGACAAGGAGCAAAAAAGGGGTTATTACATGTGTAGGTACGAAGGTTACAATGGCCGTCATTCCATGTGATGCATATAACTAATATTGCACCTGTTCCGGGTCAGTGAGTCAAAGTCATTTGTCTCCTTTCTTGCAGATCTGTTTCGACTTGTTATTGACCGAAAAACGTCTTTATCAAAATGACATGGCAGAAAAACGATCTCATTTTGGCTCCAAAAGTGCATCATCCAACAGTGACGTTGCAACATTTAGTTTTAACCCGTTCCAATTAACTAACAGGTCTCACAAAACATCCTTCAAAATAGAGCAAAACACAACGGCTTCCTTGATAAGCAACATGCTTGAACGCATAACATCGTCATGTCCTAAAATGTCCACGTATGACTAAGTTGTATGTTGTTGAGTGCAGAAAAGTTGACCGAAATTCCTGAGCGTTCTTTCCTCCGTACGGGAGTCATCTTCAAAGGAATCTAGTGCATGATCGGGGTGAAAGCAATCTTTTAGTCGCAGCAGAGACAACAAATGTATTTCCCCTTTCCTGGCAACGGTTCAGATTTTTCACGCCCCTATATTCTCAAAATAAGAGCGGCCGCCGCCGGAGGAGACATTAACTTAAACTCGGGCAAGAGATCGTTTGTAGTACTCAATAATATTATCTGGGTGTGTCCTTTGGCTGTTACTGGAGATAATGCCGCCCGTGTTTAGCTTCAAGCGTGCTACGAGCACTGTGAGTGGTCCACACCCGGGTGCTGAGGCCATAGATGCCTTCAAGGCTTTTGTGGACGCCGAATCCTTCTCCACAGCCAAGGAGAGCTTTGATAAACTGCTGCAGCTACTGGAAATCAAGCAAGGTTCGTGTATGATACTATGATGTAACTCAAATAGCATAAGTGTTAACTGGGTGTTTCAGGTCCTTTCAGAGAGTTCTTCCCCAAGTTCAAGTCCGCCCTGAAGGAGCATGTCCCGTTCAAGTACAAGGAGATCTTCAAGATCCTGGAGACCAAGTCCAAGCAGAAGCCCTACGGCGGCATCCCTGCAGAGAAGCAGCGTGTGCTGGTGGTCGGTGCTGGGCCCTGCGGCCTCAGGACTGCCATTGAGACTCAGCTGCTCGGCGCCAAGACTGTCATTGTGGAGAAGAGAATGGAGTTCACCAGGTTCAACATTCTCAAACTGTGGAAGTTCCTGCTGGCGGACATGAAGGTTTCTTTATATTCTCCCTACGGGCGTGAAAGAGGATTTTATTCTGATGCTATTTTCAGTCACTGGGAGTGAAGAAGTTTGTGGGCAAGTTCTGCTCTGGCGCCATCAACCACATTGGCATCCAGACCCTGCAACTGTTCCTGGCCAAGGTTTGCATGTTCTACGGCATTGAGATCTTTGGCCCCATTCAGATGGTCGACCTCATTGAGCCTGCAGACGACCTCGGATGGAGGGTGAAATTCAACACTGAAGAAGGGTAATAGAGAGGAGTTTCATTATAATTTAACTTTGTTTAATGCTATTTTAATACAGCTTTGAGACGCTAGTCACCCAAGAGTGGGACTCTGTCGTGATCGCCAGCGGCAAGCGCGTCCCCATCGACGGCTTCAACCGCCGCAGCCTGGACGCCAAGCTCAGCATCGCCATCACGGCCAACTTCGTCAACGGCGGCACGAGCGACGAGGCGGCCGTGGAGCAGATCAGCGGCATCAGCAAGCAGTACCACCAGGACTTCTTCAAGGGCCTCGGCGAGGAGAAGAACATTGAGCTGGAGAACATTGTCTACTACCGGGGCGCGACGCATTACTTTGTCATGACGGCGCTGAGGAAGTCGCTTCTGGATCGCGGCGTCATCCTCCAGGATATGGAGGACAGGAAGGCGCTGATGGCGCCCACCAATATCGATAAGGAGAAGCTGCACAAGTATGCGATTGACGCCGCGCAGTTCTCGACAAAGACGTTTTCCAGCATGGTAAATGGATAGAAACTAACATAAGAATGCCAATTATGTCCGCTAAAATTGCTTAACTTTTCCCAATTCATGCTTCTTATTCCTAGAGCATGTTAAAAATAGTCACATAAGCAATACCGTTTTAAATCTCTTTTCAGCTCCCTACGACCGAATTCGCCCTGAATGCTCGCGGTGCTCCCGATTGCGCCATTTTTGACTTTACCAATCTCTACTCGGCCAGAAACTCCTGCATGGTCAAGGTAGGCCGTTCACTCCTTAAAATGCTCAATACACGTATAATTTATCCCCGTCGTTTACCGGGAAAATGCATCTCCGTATTCATCCTTCTTAGAAAATATTGTGATTTGTGTGTGTTTTTGAAATATTATACGCATGGACCGTGTATGAGCAAGGATTATGATTCTTGGAATATGCCTTTATAGCATCATCTTTTAATCGCTGCAGGCAAACATTTTACTGTAAAAGACTTTTTCTTCTTCAATAGACTCGTAAAACGTTGCCCCATAATAGGAAGACGAGCAATGCACATGCATCCCTTCTTCCTATTCTTATTATTACTATTACAGCCCCACAAGAAGTGCAGGAATATCATAAACCGAGAGTAATAATTGGTTTCCTTTTATGGCTCATTTTTAAAGAAAGGAACAGTAGGAAGACAGTTGGCCTCACAATTAATATTACCTTTCTTCTTCTACATTTTTAACCCTCACTTTACGAGAAAAGACAATAATTTGAGCATATATATCCAGGATTTTTACGAGACTTGCCAGAGATTAAAAATCGTGGCTTTGCTGGTTCTTCTTCTTCTTCTCTCCCATTGATTGCCATTTTCCATCCTCTAAAAAAGCCCATTTTCTGCTGTAAAGCGTCTTCATAAATCGCCTTTTTGACCTTTTGCAGCAACATTCGGCACACTTTTGCATGAGTTGACCACCTTTATTTTAAACGTGCGCACATTAAACCCACTATTATCGTTATAACCGGTAGTCTGCAAATTGTTTTCTTCTTCTTGGTCTTAAATAACCGTTTGTTTGACGAATGAATGCCGCGCTCAGCTACGTGATATGGTCAATTTGCGGAAGAAAAGCCGTAAATATTGCAGCAGGAGAAGAGGCTTAAATAACAACACTATAATAGGGCTGAGTTATGGACGGGGAGCAAACAAACGGCTACTACGCGCAGCGGGTTTTCCACAGAAGAGCGTCAAAGGATGATGCCTTTTGGCTCATGATTTGCCATTTTAATACCGTGTTAAAAGAAGATGCATTTCTGGAATACGATCCTCTTCTTCTTTTGATTGCTCCTCAATTGTTTATTGTTATTTTGGGGTCAGTCGTAAATCGATATTTATTCGCATCGTCACTTTTTCCACCCCCGATATTGCACCCATTAACCTTCATCACTTTATAGCCGTCCTTTGTTTCCCCCCCAATGATGTGCATTAACCTCATTATAACTCTATAGGTCCGCAAGGGCAAGCAGCTGCTGCTCAGCATCGTCGGCGACAGCCTGCTTGAGCCGTTCTGGCCTGAGGGCACCGGCTGCGGCCGCGGCTTCCTCAGCTCCCTGGACTGCGCCTGGCTGCTGCGGCAGTGGTGCCTGGCCAGGGTGAACCCGCTGGAGATCCTGACTGAGCGCGAGAACGTGTACAAGCTGCTGAGTCAGACGACGGACGGCGCGGGGAATCTCAAGAATGACCACAAGGCGTTCACGATTGACCCAAAGACGAGGTATAAGACGGTGCCAAAGAAGATTGACCACGAAAAAATCCTGTGTAAGTTGTTAAAACGCTCTTTCAATAACATTAAAATTATAATAATATATTTCTTGTAAGAATGTACAAGCTACAGGTATCACGTATTTTATATAGCCCACCCAAGTAGATTGTCCTTTGCATAAGTATGATTTATAGCATGTAGCCACCTTCTTCTACATACCTTCCAGCCCTGTATGACACTGACAACCCCGAGGAGCTCCAGTACCTGAAGGACAAGTTCGTGAACAAGCAGTACTTTGACCGCAAGGAGTACACCACCGTGTTGGCCAGGTTCAGGAAGAACGTCAGCGTGAAGAAGCGGCTGGCGGTCGAGGCGATTTCCATCAAAAGGGGGCGGCCGGTCGAAGTATAACTATGACGTATTGAAACAAGACGAATAAATGATATGAGGAAAATGATGTCACGTTTATACCTCGCCAAAGAGCAGTTTCGAATGCAGAAAGGGTTGAGGGTCACTCTCGTTACTATGGCTTGTGCCATATACTCAGTTTTCCATTACCAATTTCTTGCACTTTCCCTCAAAAGAATGGGTTATGTTATGTGAATGGGCTCTTTACTTGCAATCATGTGCATATTGTGAAAGGGGAAAAAGAGCTGGCAGCAGGGGTCAATATGGTGATTAGCCGCCAATTCATTCCGACAACAACGTGTTCGAACATGAAACGTTTTGACAATTCCTGTCTGTTCTTCTCAGGTTTATTCAAGGTCTAGAAAGGATGTTGCCAAAAATACAACATGATGATATTTTCGTCTTAAAATGTGTGAATTTATTAACCTTTGGCGTTGCCAACAAGAGAAGAGAAAACATTTCGTCAGTGACTTTTTTATAACAACATCAATTCGCGCGAGATCCCTGGCTGTGTTTTGCTCCCCCATGGAGAGGAGAACGTTTTTATCACATCAGCGAAAATGCAGATGTATAAAATGCAAATCGGATGCAAGACTAGTTTGTAAAACGCACATATCATGCTGGGAAAAGGTCAGACTTTGGACGAATTGAGAGAACTCGAAATGCAATGACCAAGAAAAGAAGACGCTCCTTTGCGTCAGCCAGAGAGTTTCTTCTTCAGAGCGGCGCCCGGCTTATCCCGAATTCCGTTGCCGCGTTTTGCGTACGACGGCTTCGGCACTTTTCCCCCCTTTTTAACGTTGCTCCTCTGTGCCCCGAGGGGCGAAGAAGACGCAACTTACGCCGATGACGCACAAAATGCGCCAGCCCCAAAAGTGTTGCCAATGCTCGTCGTCGTCGTCGTCACCGTGTTCCCGTATAAAAGCCGTGGCATCACCAACATCGGCATCCAGTTCTAACATTCAGTCAGCAACGACAACAACGACAGCTACAGCAACATGAAGGTCTTCGTCGCTACCCTCGGTGCGTGAACGTGATATAAAAGGACTTGCTAACGTCATAAAATGTGGAAATAGTGTTTCTGAGAGTGATCTACATTATTAACACCGTTTTAATCTATGACCACGACGGCTAATCGCATCGTATCATCGTCATCATGTCATCTGCCTTTTACTTGACCTCTGGATAAGTGCTTTTAGAGACACAGAAATAGCCTCCCCGCTAAAAGGCAATTTTAATGCGTTTTTCATACAAAGCTTGTTAAAATGCATCTGCTGCCCTTTTCATTCATACATGACCATCCTTGAACAGGGAACAAGCATAAAATATGCCTCAAAACGGCATTAAACTTTTAATGCGTTCTTTTATTTCCGAGACTCGTTCTCACGTTACAAGAGCTGCATCCGAAAAATATGGAAAATATCCATCCTCCCACATTTGAACGGCCTTGCCAAAGCATAAAAATACCCTTTTTAGACACCAAATATTTAGCATCATAGTAGGAGGAAAAAGTGATGATCACATAAGCTGCTAATTGCATTTCTTTGAATTATGGCTTCTCCTCCGCCTACATAAAATGTCTATGTTTAGACACTTTTTGGTCTTCCAAACAAGGAAATGTCGAGTACACGACGAAATTGAAACTTCTCACTTTCCCAAACAAATAGTTCACAGACACTTCAATGTCTCATGAGAACTTTGGCAGGGAGTAAAAAGGGGCGTGAAATACAATCAATTACATCTTGTTTTCCACAGACACGGAAACGTAAATGTTGACAGCACTAAATTACATCCAAATGACCACAAAACCAAACATCCTTCACTCAACTCTACCTTCCAATATCATACAGAGCACTCACTAATCCTTTGTTCCATTTGCACCCATATACCGTACCTGAAAACCACTTACCTGACCCGCCCCTTTCCCAACCCCGCCCCTTTTTCAGCCATGGCACTTGCCCTCGTCAGCGGACAGAGGCGCCAGCAGGCTTCCACCGGCTACGGTGTCCCCGCTCAGGCCTCCGCTCCCCAGGCCCAGTACGGCCAGCCCGAGACCCAGCAGGCTCAGGCCAGCCAGGGCCAGCACGACCACCAGGGACTTGACTGGCTGCTCGAGTCCGTCCCCGGCCAGCCCGGCACTGACTACCCCATCTACGGACAGGACCAGCTCGCTGACTTTGGATTCGACTGCAACGGTCAGGTTGAGGGTGGTAAGTGTGACGAATCCACGGAGTTACAAGATGTTTGATAATACTTCAATGGTCTAAACAGGATACTACGCTGACACCGCTTCCGACTGCCAGGCCTTCCACGTGTGCGTCCCCGACGGTCTTGGCTCCCTCGGCTCCCAGTCCTTCCTCTGCCCCAACGGCACCATCTTCAACCAGGAGTACTTCATCTGCGATTGGTGGTTCAACTTCGACTGCTCCCAGGCTGAGGGTCTCTACTCCAGGAACGACGAAGTCCAGGCCGAGCGTGAGCAGGCCAGCCAGGGCCAGGCCAGCCAGGGCCAGGCTTCCAACATCAACAACCAGTACGCTGAGCCCGCACAGGCGAGCTACGGCAAGAAGTAAGGCGTGGCGGTGCAGAGAAGATGCAACAATCCTATCCCATACTCCCATACCCCTCCTCCCTTTCCTCCTCCTCCTCCTATCCCCTATTCCCATAGGCGTCACAGTGGTTTCAAGCCTGGTGCTTAACCCTTTGACGCCCTCATTCCTATTCCCCATCCACGATTCCCTTTCCTGAGCCGTAACCCACGGCCTCATTGTGTCCCCAACTGTGATGCCCGGTCGGACGCCCTCTGGTGACGAAAAGTGCCGTATCAACAAACACCCCAATTTCCATCGAGGGCGTCGCGACCGGAACCCCATGATTTCCTTCACCCCCTAACCCCACACACATCTCTCGACCGCCCCCAGTTGTACAAAAAGAAGACGCCAGTATTCAAAACCCCGTCCCCCAAACTGTCATCCCCCCTTTACCCATCAAAAGCAAGTAGATTATAGAAGAAAATTAGAGTGGGGTCCTAGTAATAGTAGCTGCAGGTGCAAGTTTTAGAAAAGGTCTGCTTTGGAATATGCATGGATACAAAGGAGATTCTGAAATACTAACGAAATTTCAATTTCACCAACTTTTTAACACCCCTCAATTTTGAACCATGAAGTCACATGATTTAATCTTGAAATGAGCTCTATTTCGAACAGCAAAGCTGTCCAAAATGGGACAAAAAACCTTCGAAACCTTCAATCAACTTAATTTATTTATTATTATCATTATTTATATCTCTGATCCTATCTCTAGATCTCTGTGCAATTTTTGTGTGCGTTCTACATTGCAAAAAACGATCCGTGCGAATTTGTTAAAAACGAGAAAAAATGTAAGAAAAAAATATAAAAAACCCGAGCGATCGATGCTACACAATGTTTAAAATATGCCTCAAAACCGTTTTATTTACACCAAAACCCGCTCTTTTGTGTGTATATTTAAGCCCAACCCTCGGGGCATATTTGGGGAACAATGACATTATTCCTTCCAGACTGCCAGCGCATATTCATCGCTCCTAACCGTAAATGGAGCATTAACATCATTTCCTGAATGCAGCAACTTGGCATCCCTTGTATTATGATGATTATGACCGGCCTGGTGTATATTGTAAATTCCAAGAGGAGACGCTTCTTCCGGAATTTTGCATCCCACGTTTGAAAGAAGAAGAAACGTTTATTCTCCATAACGCACACAGATATGAGTTATCGCTTTGATATTGAAACAAAACCATTATGGGGACGATAAGGTTATTATGCTTTTAAGGGGAGTTATGTCTGACGTATTCTTTATGCAATGTGATATAAAAGTAGTGCCAAAGTGGGGCTAATTGCAACTAAAATGTTTGCTTTTGTTTTAATGGACCCATTTTTGAGAGCAAATAACAACCATTTAGGAACAAGGCAGACTCTAACTAGAGCCGGAAACACAAAGCGCACTTTTTGGGCGTCGTCTCCTAAAAGTTCTTCTTCTTTGGTAATAATAACCATCCTCAAGTTCATATTGTACCATCTTCTTCTGCAGCCGCAGCTGTCATTCCACTCAAAAACTGATGTCAGATTCCATTCATCAAGAGATGCAACTTCTGCTGCTGTCATCAGAAGATCATCGAATAGGAAATGCGGTTTGATCCGGGGAGTTTATTTGCACTTTAACCAGGGTTTCCTTCAGTTGTCTTAAACATGTCCATTAACGTAGCAGACAATCAATTTATAGTGACATAATGATGCCACACCGTTCGTTGTATAGCTCATTACCGGCAATTGCATTCTGATGATGGTGGCAACAGTTGTTGTCACCGCCAAGTAATCGTACTCAGCTTCTTCTCCTTCCTGATGCAGCAGCAGCTCAAGAGTAAGAATGTCAAGGACTCAGCTGCAACGGATGAAGATGATATTAGACAAGAATATATAAATAAATAAGGGAATCTGGATTGGGGGGAGCTGCTTATGGGAGGTCCGATCAAACTGGGATTCAATACGACTATTGAATTCAAAATGGTGCTAGGAATGTCTAACTCAATGATGGCAAAAAGCAACCCATTGTAAAGCAGACTTTTTATGTGGTTATAAAACTGTGTTGCGTTCAAAAGGTAACATAATACAGCAGAATACGAATAACTCCGCTGACCTCATAAGTCTCTGTTTATTATTAGTCCATTTGATGCCATACAAGGCAGCGAGAAAACCATAAAGTTCCCCAAAAAGGTACGAAGAAGACTTCAAGGGTAGACTAAAGAGACAACTCGCATCCCAACATAATTTCCGATTTTTGAGCTCATCATTTTGGTGACACTTTTAGAGGTCGACCATTGATGTGCAATGTTGTTGTAGGTCTATGATCGGATGTGATCGAGGTCAATTGAGTTATAAGTGTTTCTTCATCTTTGAATGGTACGAAAGTTGATATTTGTTAAGCGTATGAGACGGGAATAGAATCGTAAATAATGGTGATATTTAAAATTTTAATGGCTGGAAGAAAGTTTTACAATAACAGGATACGAATTGAAAGGACAAAAGGTAGAAAAAGAGGAACAAAATTAAGTATTTATAGTAAATTGTACTTTTTTCGTGAACTTTTAATCACACTACTAATAACGGAAAGTGACTTCGTACATTCACAGTTATGAAACAGGCTGGACACGTGATATTTCTAAATCACATATTGTACCGAGATTACAGTAAGATGCATTTTCTTTATCCGAAGAGATCTGGTTAGTAATTATACTTTTATTTGTCCCATCTTCAAACAGTGGCATGAAATGCTATTTGTGTTAGGCAAAACCAAGGTGCTTGGGCAAAACTTTCATCATTAATCGCATATTCTGGAATCGGTACCATGCTGGAACTGTTGAAGCACCTTGCATTAGGCTGATTTTATTCACACGTCTGCCTTACCGCTACAGTTTGAAGTTTTTTACTACTGGATCACCCTTATCTACTGCATATATTTTGAGCACTACTATTCAAGTCTGCAACCTTCTGGGCCACAAGGGTCAGATAACTACAACGCCCCCATCCATTTAAAGTTATTTTCTAACCTTAGCTAATCTAGATGTGTCATATATTTAATGAAAATAATACGGACAGTCCGATTAGTTTGTGTCATACTTTGAAAGCTATTTATTTTTCCAAATCTTATGTACAAATTATCAGCGAAATAATGACATGTATAAATACTTAAAAAGTACTTCAACCGCACTGCAAGGAGATTATTTATATCATTTAATAAGCGTGTATATCGTCATGGTATGTTGTTATATTATTCCTCATAGCCGAATGTCCCAAGTGCAGCGGCTTCTAATCTAATTAACTTCTATCCAAGTAATATTGGCGTGTTTAGCAATTATAATATAATGCTATAGAACGTTCAACAATTAAATTTAACAATCCTTTTCTCATTTTACAATCTGATGATCTTCAGCATTTGCCTCTTGACTGCCTCAGCCTCGCGCTTCTTGGCAGCGTAGGAGAGCGACCTGCGAAGGCGGACCATGGGAAGGACCTCTTTCACCTAAAAGACGTTTTATTTGACAACTAAACTTAATATCATTTAACTAACTCATATACTTGTCTGTGATAGAGCTGTCCGGACTGCCTCAGCTTCCTCAAAATGTTCTCAATGGTTGCCCTGTCCGGCCTGCTCGCATCCGCCTCAGCGCTACGTCTCGCCACGTACATATCTGAGTGGCCCATTGACCTCGGCTTGTCCGAATCGATATCTATGGCATCCACATCACTGACGGAGCCAGCGTTGCCACTCTGCAGCAACAGGTGACACAGCCTGCTCCTCAGCTCAGGCTGAGTCTCTGTACAACGTTGGACTGCACGCAGCTGGGCAAGTGGGGCAGCCGCGTCGCCGGCTAAGTTCCACTGGGGCCCGTCCGCGGCTGAGTAGTGCGTGGCGGCCACTGCTGAGGTGAGGAACAGCAGCGCCGAGAGGGCTGACTGTGGTACTAGGCACGGTAGTGTCCTGGATGATAAAGAAAACATGAATAATGAATGTAACGAATACACAGTCTGTTGAGTACGTACTTGGTCATGTTAATCCGCTTAGTCGTCTTCCCTGCTAACAATGTGTCCCCAGGGTCTTCCACTCAGCCACTGACCACTAACCAACGCTCCGACTGGCTTCTTATAGTTTAAAAGGGTATCCGGCGTCGGCGCGTCCGCCGACGCCACTAAAACCTTCTTCTTTTGTATTTTATGAAAGCATTTTTAAAATAAAGCGAGGCTATTAAAATGTATTAATCGTCTTGAGTGGACTCTGCTTCTCTCTCTTGATGACGGAGGGTGGCTGACTTTCACCGTAGATGCGGCGGAGAACGATGAGATTGGTTTCTAAAAACTTGTGACTTTTAGAACTGTAAAGGGAGCTCCTTCTTGCCTTGTTTGGAGTTAAACACTCTTTCACAGCTGGAAGGAAACTCTTAGGCAGTCAAACATAATATTTTAGAAACCAGTCCCGCTGTAGAATATTTTCATATTTAGGAACTTTCGATACGTGGCTTTTTAGAGCCCATGAAGGGAAGGTACGGCTAAGAACAATTACTTATACACATTGGACTATTTTTCAGGGCTGAATAATGTTCATTTGAATGATCAATTCTAAAAACAGGATGTAGTTTAATGTCACCTTTAGTAATTGATTATGTCGAAAAGGTCCAAAAATGCAAAGTGTACATACTAGAGTCACTTTATGCTACTTCCGTTAAGTACGTACGTACAAGTCAGTATATGCTACTTACGTATATACGATACTTTTTTATATGACCAAAATTTGTAAAGTGTTATTGTTCGATATTTGACTCGCTGCTTTACTTTTTCAAATATAGTTAAGTCATATTGTATCAGTTAATTGTGTTAGTTACAGTTTACCCTTTAAATGCTATCATGAACCTTTTAATACGTGTACATAGCGTATTCTCTTTTTTAAATTAACACTTCAAGGTGTTGTATTTGCTTATGAACAAATAGGTTAATTAAAACAGAATGTATAAACCAAATTACAAGGTACAAAAGGCGAATACGGAGATGTTCTTACTGATGCTTAATTAATGTTAACTATGAAGTACACGGTTTGTTAACTGTATGTTATGTGAAATCCAGTGAGTACATCATCATGATGAGATCTGATGTGCCCAAACAGTTTTTATATTATATATTAGTCAAAGACTTTTTATGCAATTGTATATTTACGGCTTCAAGTAACAATGTTAGTAGACATACCTCAGTTTAGACTTTATAGCAGACAATGTGTGTCTGGTTAGACACTGAAATACCAGAACGATGGTCATTGTCATCGGCCGTTTGATGTATCTATATTCATTATTGTATAAACAGTTTATTATTGACAGTACAAATATCAGAATTTCACATTATTATGTAGACTATAATTTGGCCAAAAATTCCATTACCTTTAAGCATTGTGATAAAACGAGTATTCTCTATAAAAGAACAGGTATAGTGAAATACAGTACGTGTATGCCGTTGCTAGACCAATCTGCGTAGGCCTAAAAGTGTACTTAAATTGAAGCTATGAGTAGCAAATGAATTTTAACAATATTAGGTTCATGCATTGATCAAAGTCTTGTAATGTCATTCTTTATGTAAATCGTTATCGGGTCAAAGAGCTCCCCTAATTAAAAAACTGCAACAACAAAACGTTTATCTCTTGCGGTCAAAGTGTGTTGTAGTCTCCCATTCGGATAGATACATAATAGGGTATCCAAAGATGGTCGTTTTTCGATATCGACTATGAGCTGCCATAGTCGACCACAGTCGACTATATATCGACCATGCTTTTTCCAAACTCATAACACAAAACGAAATAACTTAAAATAGTGCATATTTTAGTGATTTTAGCATTATTTATATATACAGTAATATATTAAACATACCTTACTATTTAAAAGATGCAAACATTTTTTAGGGTTAATTATATTTAAACTCATAACATTAGTTAATTGCAATAAACATATATAACAGATTGATGAGAATAGCATCCAGTTATGGAATTTAACTCTCTTTTCCTCTCAAACGTAATAACACTATAAAATCTATTGTATAATGCAATAATGTACCTAATTGCAAGTAGTTTTACAATTTTTAAGTTTAATTTTAGAATGTTAGTTTTTTCTAAATTTAAAATATTTTAATATTTTATCAAGGTTCAGGACTGTATCAAATTACTTCCCATAAGACTATAAACACTTCCCAATAATTCTTGTAATAATTAGGTTTAATATTACTATATCTAAGCATTTATGATTGGACATTAGTAGAAAAAAACAGTATCTCTGGATTTGCCTTCTGGTACCGAGGCAGCCTAGCAAATTAATTATCTAAACTGTTGATATAAAATGAAAAATACATTTTAGCTCTTAATTTCTATATTAGGAGGGCATATTAACATTTAATAAAACTAGATTATTATATGAAAATATTCAAAATATGCAATTTTCTCATTCAATTCGTATTTTTTCTATTTATGTTATGAAAATGGGTTTCTCATGGTCGATATATAGTCGAATTGTGGTCGAATTTCCATAGTCGATATATAGTCGATAGTCGTCCGACTATGTGGTCGACCACCATTCCCTAGTGCAATACTTGTTCTCCCCCGAAAATAAATGCTCCTTGCCACAGCCTTGAAAGCCATAATCCTCTCCTTGCGTTTTTGCTCCTTTTCCTTCAACATAGTTTTTCATCTTCTTGAAGGTGTGGAAGGAAAA
>LR139666.1:0-27305 GCA_900659605.1 Tisbe holothuriae | reverse complement strand
CAAGTGGGGAGAAGATGGCTCAGTTGTTTCTTTGTCTCTCTTCTCTTCTTGGCTGAGTGCCTCAATTGCTGAGCATTATCTCTGTCTCTCTGTCATTGAGCTTTAAGAGCATCAGGTCAGTGGAAACTTAAGTCCAATAGTTCCTTTGTTTGCCGTATAGGAGCGCCACGTGCCTTACTTCTCGGTGTTTCTCTGCTGCCAATCTCCTTCTTCGCGGTTTTTTCTTTCTTCTTTCTTTTGAAGCAACAGGCAGTTGGTGACCGTCGAAGCGAAAGCCCGACCAGGCAACGGACGAAGAAGAAAGAAGAAGAAAGAATGAAGCTAGTGCGGCTACAATCTTCTTTCTTTCCCCTACTCGTCGCGCGATCTTTTTCTTTCTTTTCTTAGACTCCCTCGGTCGTTCTCTCTCTTTGCTCTCTTTGCTCTTTCTTCCACAGCAGACCGTGGGCATGGGATTGATGCAACAACATAGACATGGGTGTCTTGGGTGTGCAACGGCCTGGAAGAAAAAGGAAACTCTACTTACACACATAAGGGCCCTCTTAGCGACATTCTTGCCTTCTTCAATTTGAACCGTGTTACATTCATGTTTCCAAGGAAATATATGAGACTTGATTACTCTTCATGGCGGCCGTTGGTGTTTATAGGCCTGCTGTTAAGTGGTCGAGAGTATAAACACATACAGAGAGCTCTCTTTTGATAGCAGCGCACTTTTCTGCTGCTTGTCTATCACCTACGTGAAGTCATCGCCCTCCACCTCACTCAAAGTCCTTACGTTTAAACATTCTGGCCCCAAAACTCGCTTTGCTTTGTACATTTACAGCTGACAAAAAGCCACCACCACAGCTAGAGATAGAAAAACTAACTTTGGAATGAGCAAACAAAGCTGAGCAATCCATGTGCACACATTAGGACCGGTTTCACTCATACACACATTTGCAGAGTTACCTTTTAAACATGCACACACAAAAAGCGACAACGTTGATGGCTGTAATAAGATATCACTCTATCCGGCCAGGGCTATTTTTATGTTCATTCGTAATAATGGTAAAACGTATCATCATTAAATCGTTGGCGAGAAATCACAGGCTAAAATATTGCGGTTTTCCTATTCCACACAATAATAAGAAAAGTTGAAAATTCCATTCTTTTTAAGAGCCGTTTTAAAACCGTCTTCACTTCTTCTATCATCATCAATACATTTTTGGTCCTCATGAAATTGCCCATTAAAGTCGGAGGAGTTTCCTAGGCAGTGCATTTCCTTGAACAAAGGCCAAACTATATATAAGCACTCAGCTTGATTCGCAGCTTGAGCGCGCACAATCATAATTCTCTCCCTCCCTGTGTATATTTCATCCCGCAGACCATTTTTCTGGACACATGTATAAATATAGCGGAAAAGATCATCTTATGACCGGGAGAAAGATTTTAACGACGTCGGAAAAAAACAAGTTATTATGCGTTTATTATACGAAGCTGATCACCATGCAAAAAACGAAAGACAAACAAAATAGCTGGAGAGAAAAAAAATCCAATGCTTGTTCAACTTCAATCGGAAAGTAAACTCCCAAAGACACAAAGTAAGGAAAGTTTTTAGACGCGCACACTTTCTTCTTGCAGCAAAGCCCAATATATATTGCTCGAAGGTTGTATTGTTTGCTACTTTTTTATTTTCTAAACAAACATTGCCTCAAGTGAAAGAAGAAGGAGAAAAACCATCGGTGTATTGCAAGCATTGCGAGAGGAAGAAACTTTTATTCTTCTTTCTTCCCATGCTCTCTATCGAACTTCACTTAACTTTCTCACTCTTCCGTTGGAAATCGATGTTTTCTTCTTCTTCTTCCACTTTGGCATACTTTCCTTGCTTTTGCTCAATACTTTTGCCCGTATCTAGCTTTTTGCTCGGGTATGTGGCCACCACCATTGCTGCTGCTATCTCTAGTATCTAAACCACCTCCTAGCTCCTATAGTTCTCTTGTCTGCTGCTGTGGAATTTAAAACTCTAGATGGAAAAGTTGATGGCTTGTTAGAGTACCTCTCATATATGCCTGAAATATGTTTATTACAGGCTATTTGCATCTTCTTCTTCTTCTTCCACCTCCTTTCCTGTAAATAGCACAAATACATTAGGACTGAGAGTAGGAGTATCAGCATAAGTCCCTATCGTGCCCATAAGCTGCTTTCCCCCTTCTTCCATTTTAAGTCCATTTCCTCAACTTCTTCTTCACATTATTCTGGAGACGACAGCAAGAAGAGCTGGAAGCAGCCAGCAGAAATTTCAGTGCGATACTTGAAACTGAAAGAGAGAAGAAGAAGAAAACTGAAAAGAAGAAGAAGGACTCAATACTTGCGCCGTTTACATAGCCAAATATAGACAAGCCTTTACTGCTGCTGCTACTCCTTCAAGTCTGGCTCGCCCAGTGATTCTCTTTCTTCATCCCCCAAGGGACAGGAGAGAGAGAGAGAGAGAGAGTAAGCCACTGCAACCATCCTCCTCTTTCTCTTCTTGTTTTGGCCTCTTCCTAAACAGGGCAAAAAGGTAGCAGAAGCAGCAGAGAAAGCTTGAATATACTTGAATATGATGCAAAGTGAACTCACAGTCAGTCGTAGTGGTTGCTGAATTGCGCGCGAGGAGAAGAGAGGAGCAATCGCTGCTTAAACGGAGTTGGGCCAACTAGAAATGGGTTTAAAACAGAGCACAAGCCCTCGAGTACACCAGGCAGAGACATGATAACGACAGAGAAAGAGAGAGAGAAAAGGAATCATTTGAATTCCCTTTTGGAAAGCCATCCTTCTTTCTCAGCTCTCTTTGCTGTGTCACGGCTTGTGAATCTAGCTCTCTCTCTCTCTACCATTGCAAATAATATAATATTGGACTCTCTCCCCCTTTCTCTCTTGGCTTCCATTACCCGAAAATGGAAGCAAAAAGTAGGGTTAAGACACCTCGCTCGAGACGGATTCCTTTCTCTCAAAATAAATATATAAAAAGTAGATCTGATGGAGAAAACAGGGGATTGAAAGGCAGCTGCAATTCTAACACTGATGCCGGAACTGAATTGTATTTATTAGAGAAAGGGATAAAAACAAAGGTCTGCACCCGCCATTTACTACATTTCTCCCAGTGCAGCAGACCGTATTTGTACTTGAAGTGGGCTTTTTATATATCTAGCTCGAGTGGACACTGGCATGACGGCTTAGATGGATGGTCGTCGGTTAAGGACTCAAACGGACAAATAAATATCCCGAAGCACAAAAAATAAGGCTCCTTCAATCTCAGCCATTGCTCCTCAAACCGAATTTTGCAGTATATACAACAAGCAAGCATCCAATGTGTGTATGTGGGCTCTAAGCTTTTGAACCGTGGCCAACATGTAACTCTTTCTACGTTTCATACAGGAGGTAAAGTCTTAAAGGCCCCCTCCAAAAGTTTGGCCCACATGATTCTTATATTTTGAAAGCGAGAGGAGGAAATCTCTGTGCTATCGGGGTAACACAAATGTAAGCAGCTGGTCTTATTATTATATTATTATAAGTACTATAAAAGCCGAGAACAAGAAAACAAAGGTAGAAAGAGAGGTCCAAGTCTCTGTTTTGTCCGTAAAGAGGAAGAAAAAGGGGCCAGCTGAGAGCAAGAAGAAAGGCTACGTTGCTTTTACACTTTCAAAAAACGAGTGGCACAAAGAGCTGAAAATGTACTTTTTTCGGGGTTTAGCCTCTTTCTTCTTCTTGTTGTTGTTTTATAGTGTCTGCAAAATGTAAGTTGGTTTGGGTGCAAAAATGGGTCCGGAAATAGGATTTCAGAGGGTTAAATGTGGTAAAAAGAGGGGGAATTGTAATTAAATGGAAATGAGCAAAAGGTCTCTCCCAGGAGAGGAGAAGCATCTAGGTGTGAGTGTGTGAAGTTGAAAAAGCTTTTTACCCTTCCTTACAAACCGTTTAACCCAGCGGAGCAAAACTTCCTTCTTTATTCCACTTCTTCTTCTTTCACGGATGATTTAAGGTCCTTTTTTGTTTTTCTCCATTCATTCCAAGCTTACGTGCTCGTGCTGCTATAACAAGAAATTAAACGTAATTCGAAGCTCTTAATGTGTTTTCAGAGATCTCTCAGATTGCTATAATTTAGTATGAAGAAGAAAACTTCTTCTGCTGCTTCGAAGAATTACAATAATAATAACGAATTTGGTTGAATAATGCTGCTACTTTTGCTCCTTGAATGATATATGAAGCTGAGTGTGTTTTAAAAAACAAGAGTTTCTTGTACACAACTTTTAAATGAAATCTAATCCTGTTCAAACACTAAATCAAAAGAAAGAGCTAAAACACACACTTTTATTCTTCCAATGCAAAAAACTACTGGCAAAAGTGACACATATTGAATTACTTTTAATTTCCTCTCTGACTATGTGTTTATAAATTCAACTCCGCCCCTCCGTCTACAATTCAGGACTTTTTTCTTCCCTGCTAATATATGGTCTTTTAAAAGTTACGGCAATGAAAAATCCTGAAAGCGTTCAATGTATAATTAATTTGCACACACAGACACCACGATTTGAAATCGATGATTCAACAACCTTTGTTCTTAAGCTGTTTATCCACAAAATATGTATAAATGTGTGTTGTTCCCTTTTTACATATTTTCTTGGCAACCAATCCATTATGTTCCGAACAATTGCTCCGTACACACACACAAGTCTCTCTTTCCTCTTTCGACCAAGGTGCTTTTGGTAAGAACAATAATAATAACATATTCGTATTACTAATAATGGCTTTTTTACTTCTTCTCGATCAAATAGACATGCAACAATCGCATTCCACAAACTCACAACGAGATTTTATTATTACCAACCGCGCTTTTATGCAGGAATATACGCGATGCAAAACAATACTTGCTTGGGACAGTTGTTAATGTTGGCATAAGTTGATATTGACGTGGATTTAAAAGTTGTATTAACCAATATTTTAGTTTTTAAGACAATCTAACGACAGTCAATATGCATAAAAGGACTTCTAATACTCGATATTGCCATCAAATAACCATGTTTATACAGTAGGAAATATGGGAAAAATAAACCTCTTACATACACCGTTGCCAACAAGTGTACAACAGTCAAAGTTTTATTTATTAATAATGTTCGTCGTCGTTGTTACCGAAAGCCGCAATGACCAAAAAAGATTCGATGACATACAGAAGGTAAAAAAGTTTGCAACGCTTCATTGGAAAGAAAGAAGAACAATAACGACAATATTAAATTTCAATTCCTTCTCGGAATGTGAAATTATGAACAGACAGTTGGTGGTTTTGATTTTAAAACGTGATTCAAGTCATCAAATTGTCGATATGAGTATCATTGTTTTCCACTTTTTATGGAAAAAATATGACCAAAGAGAAATGTCTAGCCCGCAAAAGTCTCAAGGCAAGAGAGAAAGAGAGAGAGGGGGGGAATACAATTACGTTTAAACATATTGTAATAACATTAAAGTATCATTAGATCATCCAGTCTGCCATGCTAATGGATAATTGAGGTTTTAATATTGTCTACCATTTTTAATACCATTACCGTTTGCAGGGGGCGCAAAAAAGTGAAGGAATCGCGGTCATACCACGTTTTTTCCTGATCGTTTTCTCGACCATAAGAAGTCTAGGATTTTATTAGCAAATGCCAGGGGAAAAACGAGGAGAAAAGAGCTTTACACACATATATGAAGAAGAAGAAGCCTTATCCCAATCTTCTGAGGGTGATTACTAAAACAATTACATACCTTCTATTCCACTATTTAATGTCACCACAAAGAAGGTTTAGAACGAACTTCTTAATTAGAAGTTTCCGTAACCTCTCTCAGCCTTGTTGCGATGGCTAGTTAGGCTTCTTCTTCTCGGCAATGTTTTATTGCCCCCTTCCAGAAGATTTTTTGCACAAAACTACTCTTTTTAGACAGACTAGGGCCAGACACATATTGGAAGAGAGAGAGAAGAAGGGGAAAGATAAGCATCACTCCTCAGCCACAGCTAAAACGGGGTTATAAGCTCACCTGAGAAATACCTTTTGCGAATATAAGGGGGACAAAAAATGCAAAATGGTTTTTGGTATAAAATGGACTCACACACGTGACACTTTTGAAAGAAGTTCCTTAAAAGGCATTTCGGTTTGATAATAATAATAACAATTTCCCAAAAGAGGAAACGTGTTTGTTTCCATTTTCGGGGGTCAAATTGCGCGAATAACTCTTTCTTGTTGTGAGCAATAACACCAAGTTGGCATACATGAAACAGTCCCAAAAGAAACGTTTACTCGGCCATTGAGGAAGGAAGAAAATGCGGAAAGTTTCGTTTGTTTCATCCAAAATGTGATGTTGAAAACTTTTGTCGACAGTTGTTTGGCCGAAAACTGCTTCTTGGCACGTCGTCTCCGGAAAAGCCTTTACTCGAATAATCATCATATAAAATGCATGCATTTATGACGACGGCGACAACAACTTTAAGGTGATTTGCGGACGGAGGGAAAATAAGTGTAAACACACACACATACAAAACTTGTGACGAGTTCTTGACAATTTGACCGTTTTTGTGTGTGTGTTGAACAATGTCGGAGCAAATTGGATTGTGGTTGCATGCACTATATGCTGTGTAAAAAGGGTGTTTACAATGCATCGAGTGGCATAAAAAGGGTTCCTTCTAAACAAACAGGAGAAGGAATTGAATGCGAGAAGCGGAGCCAAAAAAAGTTTTCTTCTTCTCTTCCAGCGGCGAATAAAAACAACATGCAAATAATGATGACATTATTTTGTATTCATGACACGTTTGGACTTGCTACCGGTTCTCTTATAGTTTATATACAGCTTGGAATGCAGAAGAAGTGTTTGCAAAAAAGTGAGGGCGTTAATGTGAGCAATTTCAATTAACACACTTCTTCATATGATGCCGTTTCCAACGTATATTACACCATAACCACACTACAAATGCTTATTAAATGCATATCTACTTATTACGGATATAGCCAGTTTAATAATGTGGCTCTGGCCTTATGGATGCATACAAGGATGCCGTTGAGATAAACGAGCAGTTACAACTTCTTCTCCTTCCAAAAATACGTTATTATTCGTTTTTCATCATTTTTAAGACACTCCAGAGCTGCTGCTCCAGATCACGGGGTTTTGTTGAAGAGCAATCAACGGTTTTTTTCAAGAAGAAACTTGAACGCTTAATAACAGATATGTCTTTGGATGCTAATACTTCTATGTTTTGCATCATAGGCCGCGACCTCAAAACGTAAAACATCTCTTCTTACACTTGGGGGATCCCAAAACTTTTGTCATCCATTGGGGATGGTAGAAAAATGAGCAGCGGACACGCTATTCTATAAAGCCCCCGTTTTTTTTGTTTCAGTAAATTGAAACATGTCGTGTGTTGGTGTGACGGGTCAACTCTCTACTTTCAAATATCTCAATATCTAACGCCGGTGGAAGACCCTTTTTGAATAATGATGAAATTCGAGATTGTTGAATCCCGTTATTTCTTATATTCTAGATGGATGGGGAAGAAAGAAAGAAAATGGTAAAGTGAGAAAGAAGAAGAAATGTCACGGCAGCTTATGTCACCCTATTTTCTTGAAGAAAACTCTTAACGGTGTGTATATATATCCTTCTTTTTTGCCTGCTGCTCCCCAAACATCGAAAATCCATCATTCGACAGCTCAAAGCTGCAAATGCTCCTCAGCAGCAGCACTCTTTTATCTCTCAATTCAAGAAGGGTTTGAACAACGAGAATTATTTTATACCCGATACAAAACATTTTAAACTCAAAACATTGCTTGAATTTGATTAATGATTCGGCATCTTGCTTTAGCCTTAATTACTTCATAACTGAACGACGCAAGCATTCCTTAGACAGCTCGTATAAAGTCATACAATATTTATTCCCATTTCTCTGCTAGAATGGATCGACGAACATTATTTTCCTTTTATTTTTGGCATCGCAGCTATGTAAATCGCTCTTCTTTCTTTATTTTGAGATGATAAAATGCATGCATCACCGCTAGTGCGTGAGTAATATGCACAGGAGAAGAAAAATTGCTACACTATTCTTTTCCTCCTTTTTGCACATCTCGTTAACCGTTTTTAAGAAGATTATAAGCTCAATACTGGAATCAATCAACTTTCCTTAGATCTTCCTCCACATTCAAAACAATCAAGTTATTCGATTTATGGCTTCTTCAAACTTTTGCATTCATATGCCACTGATCTCCCCCCTGAAAACTGCTTCTGGTGATGCTTTGAAATTCATTTGCAACACGCTCACAATGATGGAATTGAAAGGAGAGGAAGAAGAAAAGCGATCAGGGAAATATCTTCCAAAGCTGCCAGAATAAAGTTTGCATTCAAATCAAGAGACAAAGTATATTAGGAAACAAGAACAACAAGAATTCGGAGGCTGAGAACAAATAAATAATCTCTTCAATGATGAAACGAAATTGGCCCCCATCAGGATTTGAAAGGGCCGAGAAGAGAGATTGGCGAAACACGTTCAAAATGAGAACAAAGGCTGCTTTCATGTGTGTGAGGACGTCCTATCTTTAATTCAAACTTGGAGGAGGACAAACAACACTACACATTACACTGCACTGGCCATATGTGAGCGGAGTAATAAATGCGATTGCTCATAAAATCCACTGAGATAAAAGCTGAACAACACACACCAAGGTCAACATACAACGATTACTGCAGCGTCATATTTCAAAGGAGGGTTTTCCATGTGCACATGTCTTAAGCAGGCCTTAAACCCGTGATTTGTACTACATGCAGCTATTCCCATGTTGAGTGTCAACAAATACCGTTAAGCCGAGTTCTTCTTCTTCTCCAAAGCACATGTGGCAGCAGCGTCGTCTTCTCTTTGGCATGTGTTGCTGTTGTTGTTATCATTATTATTATGTAAGCATGCAAATGCAAAGCTGTACATGATGCACTCATGGTAATAGTTGGATGAAGCTCATGAGGAGTATGACGCATCGTGGATAGTGCGATATTTTGAGGCTTATAAGAGAGCTCTTTAGATTCATAAGCTAGTTAAGTAATTTGAGCTGTTTCATTGTCCATAATTTCGTAATTAAATCCTGTCTTAAACCACTGTGCACACATATATTGACAAGAGGGCATTGCCCTGTCTTGTTCGTCTCCGGTGTTGCTCTTTTGGGTGGAAAAGCAAATAGGAATAAGACTGAATTATTTGTTCATGGGCACCAAACAGAATGAGGAATGCTGAGTACAACACTGTGGTTATTAGACACTCTATTGAGACAGATCTGCCTTCATTGCACAGTGGTTTGAGTTTATTTATGTGTAAATTGGGCATTTTGTTTCCATTAATTTAATGTTGTAGGAAATTAGACTTAGAGGAAGAGCAAATAAATGCGTTACTGAGAGTCTTGTGAGCTATATAGACAATAATATTTCTGGTCGACCTTCATTGGAGTAGTATTACACGGTTATTACCTAATTAAAATATCATTTTATAAACCCATAGTTCCGTTTTGAGCACATAAGGCAATCTCGTTTCGTGTTCGGACACTGATGTGTCTTGCTCCTCTTTTCTGCGTATTCCAAATCTCACCTTTATCACCGCGCAGCTCTTTTTTTGATGGGGCAATGAAAAAAATAAAGACGAAGCTGTGGTACGAGTAAAGAGTAAAAAGCCATTGGTCGATCGAGGCCACGGAGAGGAAATTTATACCCGGACATATATTTCCCTCTCAGTTGGACTGACACCACTGACGTAGGAACACGCCGTTAACAGTTCAATGCGTTTGAACTTAAGACGTCTGCTGTCTGGTTGACCCATTGCATATCGTCATTACTTTTCTCTTTGTGTTCTCTTAACTGCCTTGGACGAAAAGGGGGGAAATAAAGATACATTATTTGGCTGCATATCGGATTTGAAGTCCAAAAGCAATATAAACCAGTCAGTTTGTCTTTCTTTCAAAACGAGTCGCCGTGGTATCATATAGCCGTGTCTGTACTAGTGTGTGTACAACCAAAGCCATTCCTTCTTTTTTGGCAGCAGGGCAAGAAGTTTTAAGAGCTTTTTTTCTTTGCAAAAACCTTAGATGGAATCAAGACATTAAGTATTCAAGAAAAAGCCCTTTACGATCACCAGCAGGACTGCTGCTGTGGTGGCGAGAAGAGGACTGAGTTGATCCTTCTTCTTCTTCTTATGGACTCTGGCTGAGGTTTTGCAAAGAAAACCACTTTGGTATATTACGACTTTACGGCGGCGACGTCGATCCCGTGTGTGTGGGACTTGGAATGCTTTTGGGATAAAAGAGGAGAAAAAAGTGGACCTTTAAAAATGTGCAGAGGGGTCGAGCAGCTTAAATGGGACAATGAAATGTCAATGCTGTGTTGTGGTCAAAAGAGGCCTCGCAATGAATAATATTTTGTTATGTAATATAAAACTAGCTTGACCAATTAATTAATCATTTCGAATGACCAAGTTTGGATTTATTTCGGTTAATTTTTAAGACCCTCCCTGTTAAAAAGTTGTTTTTATCAGTTTCCTTTATCTCCAACTACTTCATCTTTTTAATAAACATTTTATTTTCAATACACTTTGACATGGCAAGAAATGAAGAAAGAAAACGCCTCTTTCTAAACAAGACTTGGCAGCGCAAACCATCGCGCACATTGATACTGAAAATTGGATCCGGAGAAAGGCACAGTGGCTTCAAAGCAGAATAATTCAATCCTGAACACACAGTGGGCACAATTATTAATCATTTAAATTGTATAATTAGAGTCAATACAACCCACTGTGCAGCATTCTATCAACCATTGATGTATTAAACGAAGTAATCCCGCTTCAATATGGACTTTAAAGGCAGCGGAAAATCAGGACAGCTGACCAAACGAACGGCTAAAACGCTGATCTACACGAGCAGCAATTTCGCCTCCTTTCCGTTTGCTTTCACTAAAAAGTAGCATCAGAGGCAGTTTGATTGGGATGAAAAAGAAGAAGAAGAAGGCTGTGTTCCCCTTTTTGCTTTCGTTTTTTGGTCTTTACACATTTTGGAGGGAGAGAAAAGCGAAACGAAGGCCATCATTTGATCCAAACTGAGGAGAAGGAGAATGATTACTGTAGCAGCAGCAGCAGCAGCCTCGTCCAGAAGGAGAAGAGAAAAGAGAGGCCGTCAAAGGGATCGAAAACGAAGATAGAATTTCTGCAATAAAAAGAAGAAGGAGAAGCTGGCACCAATTACTCTGAAAAGAAATTGGAAGACGAGAAGAAGGCCATAGTTATATATGTTGTAACAATAACAACAACAATGAAAGCCATAACAAGGTCGGGGGAGGAGTTTAAAGAAATGGGATCTATTATTATTATATATCTGTGACAGCGAGATGAAAGGAGGAGCAAATACGTCAAAAGTAAGCACAGCCATTATAGGACTACTCAGCTTGTCAATCCGTTAACAAGAGAACACTGAGAAAAATGAATCCGGTCAGATCTTTTTTCGACTCTTTTTACTCCATTTTGTGTGTGTGCCAATAACCGGGATAAAGAAGCGGCGAAGACATCTGCAGAAGAAAGAGAGAGAGAGAGAGAGAGAGCGAGAGAGAGAGAGAGAGAGAGAGAGAGAGAATCGGTAATTGGACTCCATCCATCCCTGCCTGCTTTTTGTGGTTTGATACACCTTAATTCCTTCTCTCTCTCTCGGAGCCAAAAAGAAGGCAGGGCTTGGGTCAGTGGGGCTCAGCTGAGAGGTTTTGATGATAACAAATCCATTTCACGAAAAGTATGCCGGATATTTTTTCCTCTCTCAATCTGGGGGTAAAAATATTGCAGTGCATGGTAGTTATTTTTGGGCAGATATATATTTGAGATGCTGCTGTGATTAAGACTTTTAGAAAACCTGTCTCATACCCGAGGGTTCCTCCAAATACCAAATGCAAGACGAAATAACTTCTCTCCATATTTTTCTCCTTTGAGACCAAATGGAAATAAGTTATGGCCGGCCGAATAAAGACGGCATTAAATGCCATCATCGTCGTCATCACGAGTAAGAGCTGAGAGAAGTGCATTTATATGTCCTCTCGACCAACCACAGAGAACCGAGTATGTGGCTGAGACGAATACTATACCATATGCTAGGGCGGGAAGGAGAAGAACCCCGGGGGAGAGGCTGCAGTGTAGCCAAAGCTCTTAAAAACTGTCAGAAATAAGGTTCTTTTTGCGACGACGACGAGGAATAAATGCACAACCAGTCTGGGGCTATAACAAGCATATAACTACGTACAAAACCCCATTATAATTCAGCCCACTTCTTCTTGAGCTGTTTCGTCGTCTTCTTCACCCCTTTTACTCTCTGTGTGTAATTAACCCGACATCGCTGAAGCACGATTAACCCGCTCACTTCATACACTTTTTATACTCCCTCAAAAATCTTGCATAGCTCAAAAAGCCGGTTAACCATATACTCTGCTTAGATATACGACTTTTTTGCCGGATAAAGGGTTGAAAAGGGGGTTTAACCGATGCGCCGACCTTTGGGGAATATTGGTTTGATGTGTTGCTGCATAATTTCCCAGAAATGTGATGATAAGTTATGCTAAACCCTTTTCTTTGCCAAAACTATTTAACAAGCCACTTTATTGCAAGTGCCTATCTTTATAAAATAGCTGAAGAAGAAATATCCCCCTTGCTCTCGGGCTCTCTTCGCTGCATTCCTCCTCCTCTTCCCGTCGAATAAACCCCTATAAATTCTTTCACTTAACTTCTTAAACAAGCCGGCATAAAAAGAAGAAGTTGCCTCCTCTTATTCAAGTATCCAAAAAGTCTTAAAGATCGAAGAACCACCAAAAAATGGACATTGCAAAGCCGTCAATTTAAGATGAGATGGGAGGAGGAGAAAAAAAATCTTCATTGCTCAAAGCAATGCGATAGCACACATAAAAGTATTTGAAGCGCAAAGTGTTTTGAGTGCGCGCAGCATATAAAAGCCCATAAAACGTCTTTTTTTTTCTCCCCGGCCCGTCGGGGAATGAGAAAGAAGAAGAAAATAGGTAGATATATAAGAATACCGTGGGCTTGGGGCTTTTGATGTAATGGCGAAACAGGTATGGAGTAAATTGGAGAAAAGAGATATCGTTTTTGTTTTTCTTCTTCTCAGAGGCAATCAAAGCTCTGTAGATAATAATCGCGCACTCTTAAAGCCACATTAGCTCAGCTCCTCCCTCTCCAATATATAGATACCCACCGTTATTATTATATTCTTTTATGCTCGCCTACACGTTCACATTAAATGCCGCCAACAAAAATCATTTTCTTCCTTGCACCTCTGGGCGATTCAAATCGAACGGCATTACCATATTTTCTACCATTTTTCTGCATGCAATAACGCTATATGAGATGACGAGAACTGTGTATAAGCATCTTGAAGTCCGTACATATTGGTAGGCATGTTGCCTCTGGCCGATAGAACGTTATTTTCTTTTCAAATCTTGGAGAAATGTAAAGAGAAAATATATGCAACCTCAAAAGTATATTTTCGATATTCCACCTTTTCTATTATTATCGTTATTATATTTTTCTTGAATATGATTTTACACCGAAGGCGACAAAAGGTTTTTGAGTGAATCAATTTTGGGCGGCACAGTGGTCTGGTATGTCTGGGATTATTAGCGTCCCACTGTGAACAAACAAGACCTGTTTTATGATGTATTCGCTTTCATTTTCTTTGGGGGGAAAATAATAAAGAGAGATGCATATGAACGTAGAATGCAAAATGAAAGGAAATTTCTCCGTGGGTCGAAATAAAAGAAAATTGGCTATTGATGTATTTCTGGGTCTAAATTTGGTTGTGTGTGGGTCTTACTTTCCCATTTTGTGGAAAATGCGATAAGGAGAAATTTCGTCTTACAATGGGCATTTGCGAGCCCGGCCGCGGGCGCAAAAGAAGAAAAGAAATGTGTACACAGGGGGAATGGAGGAGGAGGCCCCATACCGTAAAGTTTAAGAAAGGTCAGGTCAACAAGGTTACGTGTCAATGTAACGAACATTATTCAAATACATTTTGTTCTTCTTCCATTCTTTGTATGGCTTCAGGAACAAATAACTTGCACTCGGCGGTTGTTAGAAGGTGAAACCCGAGCAAATTTGAATAAACGAAATACCTTTTTTGGACTGAAATCCTCTTCAACTGTCACGTTCGTGTGAGGCGTATTTGCACAAAAGACGTTTTATGGCAGCCAGGGAAAGAAGAATTCCTCACATTACGACGACACCCTCCTGCGATTGATAAACTGTAAAATCGACTTATAAACAAGGAGGCCATTGTTTATATGGTGATATTGCTTTGGAGGGCAATGCCCCAACAATGTTGTTATTACGCTGTTGTTAGCGGAGTCAGTCAGTCGTGCGCAATGCATCTAATGCGAGAGGAGAAGATACCAGTTGCGCAGAATGATGCTCATGTTCATATCTTGGGCCACAGTGGGCTCTAGATCATAGTTAATTAAATTATACAAAACCACTGTCAATGCCCATGGTTCCATTGTGCACGTTTAAGTAAAAATTACCAAGAACCCACTGTGCCAGAGGCCTCATTCTTTCTTCTTCTCCTCTTAAGCTCTTCAAGTTCAACGAGTGGAAGAAAATATAATAATAACAGCAAAATGCCCGTCCTGTGGAGGAGAATGAGAAAAAGAAGATGCAAGCTTCAAAGAGACGTCAATAGCCATGGGGCGTACGTGAGAAGAAGAAGAAAGAAAGAAAGAACGGAGGAGCAGCGCATGCATGTGCATGCAAGCGGCCCTAAAATGAGGATGCCCGTCGCTCTCGGGGCGGCCCACAAGTTTCTCAACTCCTCATATGTGTGTGTTGTGTACCTGAGAGTAAAGAGAGAAACACGCCCAGAATATATACAGGCCGCATGCACCTAGGGCAATTGTGTATAGGCAGGTCGGAGGCCCCACTGTACGGGATATCTGCTGATTTCCTTTTCACGTGCGTGCATTTGGTCCATTGTCGCTGCAGGGCGAACAAAAATAACAACACATATCAACAACAAAAGAGATTCAAATGCTTCTTACTTCTTACTCCTCCTCATTTCATGCTATATCTCCCGATCTCTCTTTTCCCCTGGTCGAAAATAACGACGACAAAAGTTGGAGGCTTAAGTGCCCAGTTGACATTGTGTGTATGTATATGTTTTTGTGTGTGCTTAAAATGGTCTCTCTGCTGGCCAGATTGGCTCCTCTTTTCTCTTAGAAGAAGAAATGAAATGACAACTAGATTGAGCCCAGTGATGAGAAAAGAGAAGAAGAAGAAGAATTACAGGTTTGGAATCGACCTGAATATAGTTGAGTGACCGACAGCTTATTACGAAGCACATTTGAAAATACATTCTTCATATTATTGTCACACTAAAAGTGCGTTAATTACACTCTTGTAAAATTCAATTCCTTGCTCAGCAAAGAGGAAAATAATTTCTTGGAAAGTTGGTCCTGAGGGCATTCAGATGTCTTTGAAGCGAAATAATTTTAAAACACGTTTGACACACAGCATTCCTGGCGCATTTATAATATGCAGAGATTGTTTTGCATTCGGACTTAAACATTGTTTATTATTGAGGTTTAACAGTGTAATTAACTTTATTTTTGACCGGACTAAACAGTGTGTACGTTTTCAGGAGGCATTAAACGCTGGTCAAATTAGTACTACAGGGAATGAAATAGGGCTATTTTAGCTAATTTATAAGTTAGATTAAACAAATTAAGCACAAAAGTGATTCATTTTAAAGTGCTTACAATCACATCCCCAGCGACTCATTGTCAACTTTTTTCTTTAAAAAGTTTGGTGCTCTTTAAAACCGAGAATTGCTTGTAGCGAGAGCTGTATTTTTTCTTTAATACGAATGACCTGAATGGCCCCCAGCGAACGAGCGACGAGCAAAGAAAAGTCACACACAAAATGAAATGATGCTATTTACAGAAGTTTCTTGTTTTTTCATATTTTGCCTCCGTGCGTCTAAAGTTTCTTTAAATGGCTTTTTCTTCTCCGTTGTAGCGGTTTTTCATGAGAAGAATCCGCACAAAGCTCATTTTTATGTGTGGAAGAAAAACGGTCTCATTTTTAAATGAGCATTCTTGCCATCTCGGAATTTTTAATATGTCCTCTTTTTAACTCACACCCCTGCAAAGGTTCTTCTCTCAGTCCCCTGCAAGGGCTCTACACATGAAAACTTTTCTGCTTTCCCTTTGATCACAAAGAGATAAAACTGCTCATAAATGCCTCTTAACGATGAGAACAACAACAGCAGCAGGAAATGTATCACCGAGGAGAAGAAATAGGATCATGACGACTATTATTATCATTATTTTATTCGGAGGAAAAGGGGGCATTAAACTAGATCCGGGGACAGGGATGCCATTTTGTGGATAATAATTGATCTGGTATATAATACATTTTGCCACATTTGAACAGTTTTTGTAACAAAATGGCGTCCCTACAAAGCAGGAATTATCAACATCGTTTTCTCAGAAACGTCCTTTTGTCAACTCTGGATATGGGAGAGGGAAAAACGAGGCTCTTCTTCTTTCTTCTTTTCAGCAATCATCGGAGATGGAGAAAAGAAGGGTGAAAGCAATTTCAGTATTGACGGAAGTAAGAAATCACGGCACATTTCTCTCCTTTAGATACCTTTTATCATCACCAGCTGAGATCTAGAAATCAATGACGGTCCTTTAGGGTATTTTTGCGCTCGTTTATGTCTGATCTTAGCGGTGCAAAACATCCGCTTAACTGTCTAACCCCCATTGCAATCACAAAGAGGGAAAGCAAAGTCGTCAAGAAAACAATTCCGTCACTCACTCTCTCTCTATAAGATGTTACAGCTCAATGCGTGCCCAATCCAGTTACTCAGCTGCTGGAGTCCCAACCCAAGTCAAGAAGGCTGCCGATGTTTTTACTCTCCTTACTTTCAGCTCATCGAAGTCTTCTGCTGCTTCGTTCCTTCTTTCTTCTCTCAAGAGGCAGAAAAGAGAGTAACTCTTTGGAAGTAAGAGAGACAGCGCAAAAACTTGAACCTTTCTTGTCTGTTGTTGTTGGCCTCAATTACATTTTAGCCAACTCTTCAAAGAACAAAGAAGGAGAGTGCCAGAGAGAGAGAGAAACTCTTAAAGGAGGCTAAAGACAGTTTGATGCTATTTACACAAGCAGTAGAAGCACAAAAGGAGAAGAAGTGAAGAAAGGCTCTTGTTTGTGCGCCTCTGAAAACTCAAAGTTACGGGAAAAGAGGGAAAATGCAGGTGTGGTTTCTCTATAAAGGATGATTCTGCTTCCGGCCGTGCTTCTTCTTCTTGTTTTCTGCCCTAAAGTATAAGTAAGATATTATTATTATCATATACAGCTCGGTTTTGTCGCAATGTCTCCTCTGATGACAGAGACGGAATAAAAGGGGAAAGAATAAAAACAAGACTGCACAACATCATCATCGACTCTTTGTGGGAAAGAAGGCCACACGTCAAAAGAATATTGGCGACCCAGCATTGAGAGGTTATTTCTGGTTTAAGACGTGTGGCTACGATGTAACCGACTTTTGTTCTCACTGCGTTTTGCTTTGTTGTTGTTGTATCTGCACAGTGAAGTGAAATATATGATATCCCTTCTTCCTTTCAGTTGTTAGAGAGTAAAGAAGGCTTCTTGTTCTGCTCACGTACATAGCGACGGTGGCAATGGTGGCTGACTCGTCAACTTTTTTGAGGGAAGAAATGAAGATGCCGCAGTGAGGCAAAAACAACGAGGAGACAACGAGACAAACAATAACAAGGAGGGAGAGTGGATGATGTTTGGGAGGTGGGCAAAAGTGCAGGGATTGCAAAAGAAGGTTGATGTTACTCATGTGACAAAAGCTCTGGCGAAAATTGAAATGGATAAACGAGAGTACATTATTAAAACACATTTGATTTTCATTTGAAGGTATGGGGAATTTCAAGGCCTATTTTTGGACACAATGGAGAAGAAGTCCTCGAACTACAGCGATAAGTCCGATAATGTTTAGTAACATTTTTTCGTACTTGCGCAAAATGCGTACTTTTTGCCGCCAAAAAATCGCCCAGGAGAAAGTCGAAGTTGAGAGAAAATTGAGCTAGAAATTCCGAATCGCTTTCCTTTCAAGATCAATAATACACTTGTGAGAAAAAAAGTCAAAGATTGATTTCAGGTGACTTAACCGTTATCATTTATTGGATTTCCTGATTATGTTATAATAAAATATAGGCACTATGAAAAGTAAAGAAAATATAATTAATAAAGGACGAAATGTACAGGGAAAGGTTCCGTGACTAGCGTTCTAACATTCCGATATCCAATCTTCCAATAACGTATTTATTAGGGGTACCGAAACTGAAGACTTAATTGAAAGTTTAAGCCTCCCTCATAGTTTCAAATGCGCTACATTAACTTTCAAACACATATTACGGGAAGAGAGGTTTTTGACATTTATCGGGTATGTTAAAATTCAAATTTTTAAGTAAGTAGCATAAGTAATAAATTGGCCGTTATGGAAGAAGATATAATATATGTTCTTGTTTCTTGGTCGTCCCTGTCGCTCCGTTGGCCTTCCTTTGGCGTAGGCTGAGGTGTCGTAGGCGCGGCTCGCTCGCCCAGCTGGCGGAAGGCGAACTCAACTCAGCGTAACGTTGCAGCAGAAGGACAAGAAGAAAGAAAGAAGAAAGAAAAGTTCATTGAAAGAAGACAGAAAAAGTGAACGTCTCCGATCTGCTTCAGCTTGTAAGTGTCTTCAATCATCCTGTGTTTCAACCCCATTTTGGGCCGTGTTCACCGTCTTCGGGGCCACGTCGAGCCCCCTGTTCCTTGACGGACCCCACCGCTGTCCGCAGTGTGAGAAGGACGTCCCTCCGTTGAGGACTCGTGCACTTGGGTCCGAAACGCCCCGCGAGATCTGTCTTCTCTCCGTGTCCTCTCTTGGGGCCTCTTTCTTCATTCCTCTTCCTTCTTCTTCCTTCCTCTGCTCTTGTCAGGCCTACTCCCCATTGCGGTCAAGTCTCGCTCTCTCTCGGTCTCTGTCCTTGCTGGCCCTCAAAGGCTGGCTTTCCCCTTTCCTGCCCAGCCCACCAGTAGTCTGTCCCAACTCGCCTTGACTGAGCGGCCTTTGCAGCCTTCTTTCGGCCTTTCCCCTCTCTTTCTAGTGTACGAGCTCCTCCTCCTCCCTCTCTAGTTGGTCTTGGTGCACCGTTGTGGCTTCCCCCCATTCGTCGTCTCTGTTGCACACACAGCTATCACAGGAGGAGGAGTGAGCGAGTGTCTCTCTTTCTGTCGACTCGTACACATATACAGGAGTAACATCACGCACAGAAGCTCCTTCTAGTAGCAAGCAGCAGCAGCACTCCTCTTCATCCTCCTCCTCTCTCTGCTAAACGAAGGCTGAAGGCTGCTGCTGCTGGTGTCGTCTCTCTTTTCTCTTTTCTCCCTTTGCAGTGTTGGCCTCGTCAATTCAGTTTCAGTCCTTCGTTTCTCCTTTTCTTCTTCGTTTCGGTGCTGCCTCGATTTCGCCTCCTTTGCACATTTTGCAACGAAAGCAGAGAACAGAAGAAGAAAGTGAAAGACTCCATTGTATTCATTTGCAGAAGCGGACGACAACACGCCCAGTGGTCGAGAACAGTGCCACCAGTGCAGTGAGTGAGCCTCTCCATCGGCTGACCGTTGAGACATCAGCCTCTCCCACCCTTCGAGCCTCGCCACCTCGCCACACACACAACTTGACCATGTCGAGAAACGAGCAGGTGCTCGAGATCGAGCCGCCCATCGAGCTCACATTCATGGGTGAGTCCACTGACCTATTATTGTGGCACGAGGAGTGTTTTAATGTCTCCCTTTCAGGCCCGTTCACCTCCGCCGTGTCGTCTGTGATGAAGCTGGGCAACCCGTCGGACAAGAAGGTCTGCTTCAAGATCAAGACGACGGCGCCCAAGCGCTACTGCGTCAAGCCCAACTCGGGAGTCATCGACCCGAAACAGACCGTCACCATTTCGGGTGAGTTTGGTAGCTCAAAAATCATTTTATACCGTCATTAAACGGTGTTTCCTTCTTACAGTAAGCCTGCAGCCCTTCGACTTTGACCCCAACGAGAGGAACCGCCACAAGTTCATGGTGCAGTCCATGTACGCGCCAGACGGCGAGATCAACCAGGACACACTGGTAAGACCATCGATCTACAAGACTAAAAGTCAAGGCATCAATGTGTTTCTATATTTCAGTGGAAGGAGATGGACCCCAGCATGCTGATGGACTCCAAGCTCAAGTGCGTGTTCAAGCAGCCCGAGGAGAGCAACGGCGGGGTCGGCGGCGGCGACAATGTCAACAGCAACAGTTCAGAGTTCCAGCGGCAAGCGATTCCGCCGTCGCCAAAGGTAAAGACAGCAGAAACAAAGGTGCACTGTTATCCATACCTGGATGGTGGCGTGTCAGCATCATATTGGTTCATAGTCTGGGGTCTGATGCTGGTCATGTAATAGCAATTTAACTGGCCAAAGCGAGGCCATTTTGTTCATTCATTGAGAAGCCAGTACCAGATCCATACCATAAAAAGCGTGCACGTTTATGTGTGCTGTTTGCGTGTATTTTCGTTGCCGGTATTCGACGAGTGTGTTCCCTTTATTCTTAAATGCATGACAAAGAGACTGCTGGTGTTCTAATTTTAGTTGGATGCAATAATCGACTTTCTAAAAATACATGTTCTTTCTTTTCAACCCTTCTTCGTTTCATTATTTAATTAAGCTGACCTTTGCCACTCCTGCTAAGGTAAGCTATCCCTGCCTGATGAACTGTGCACGTCCTAGCTGTACCAATTAATAATTATGTTGGGATATCAATTTATTGATTTTATTCAACTACTTCCTTGCCCCTTCTTCTATCTTTTCTACTGTTCTTAGTTTTAGACACATCATTGACTGCTATTCACAATTCACAGACAAGTTTATTTAATGTTATTTAATTCTGCTCAATTCTAGAACCTGGCCGAGGGCAACGACATGAACATGCGCAAGACAGTGGAGGAGATCAAGAAGCTGCAAGAGGAGGTTAGCCAGTTGAGACAGGAAAACATTCAGCTCAAGGTACGAACAAACAAAACAAATAAGAACAGGCGTCTGTGTCGAGTTGTTGTAACACCTGCAGTCTGAAGTGACCTCAAAAAGCCAATAAAGGCCTTTCTTCTATTTCTTGAGTCCGCCAGTCTGTTACATGCTATTTAAACGCGACAGGCTAGAGTTTCAAAGTCCTCATAAAACGAGAACAAATGTAATGATGGAAATGGGATCCAAGATTAGCAAGAGATTTTCATTCTTATCCGCACAGGTGTTGCTCACCTTTCTCGATGTCTGTCAAAACATTTAACCGCGGTCGTAAAAAAAAATCTTGTTAGCAGGCACAAATATGCCGAGGATGCAAACAATTGTCTAGAAAGAGCTTATGCAGAGATAACACTTCTTATAAAACTATGCACCCTTCTATCAAATGAAGAAACTTACTAAAGTTAATAATTTATGTTCTCGGATTGCGGATATGACTACCCTTAAATAGAACAAACATTGTCTTGAAATACATACATGTGAATCAGCGATATCGTGAGAAGACGTGCTTCATAAATCCCTTGGGTTTTATATTCATAATCCTCATTGATTTTACTTTCAGGAGGAGGCCCTTCGTCAGAAACGCCTTGCCGCCAACCGCGACCCCGACTCTGCATCGTCCGGCTTCTCCTCCTCCTCGTCCTCCGCCGGCGGCGTCTCTTCCACGCTGGTCACGGCGTCCAACCCCAACGCGACGGCGCTCAACAACACCTACCTGTACGCGGCGCTCGTCGTGCTCATCCTCGGCGTCATCATCGGAAAGTGGATCCTGTGAGCGGCATGACGAGAGAAACAGAGTATAAGAGGATTATTATTATATAAGAGGAGAGTGTGGCAACGGGTTTAAATGATAGGAAGAACGATTGGAAGAGAGAATAACGTTATTATTATAATTAAGCTACTCTTATGCTGATCAAGCTACCCAGAATAATGAAGATAGCAAGATGACATCACCGGGGGGCAGAAAAGGAGGGGAAAAGTGTGTGCTTTTGTTTTTGAGGCCGGCTCGAAAAATGCTGCTGATGTCCAGTCTTGATTGTGTCTCGTCTGCTGACGGGTGTGGTCAATACAAGACGTAGACGAAGAGTCTCTCGAGGGAACGAAGAATGAAATGGCTCACAATGAAATTTAGAAAGAAGACCATATTATATTATCATTATTTTCATCACCTGCATCGCCTTTTTTAAGCAGTTATCATAAGAATATTTGGAAAAATGAACTTTTTATTTTCATTCCTTTTTCTGGTGGACTTCGGAGATAAAAACAAAGAATAAAATTAAATACACAGCCCAATGTATAATTCTGAAGAGATTTATTTGAGTTTCGTCTTTTAATTTGATGATTATTTATTAATAGTTCAATGATTGTCAATAGTGAACTTGTCAACTTGCAACCTATGAGTACTACTTCTTGTATATGTCCACCTCATGCTTGCAAGTTGCAACAGACTAACCTTTGCTTTAATGAATGCTATTTAATAATAATTTTTAATTCTGATTTTTGTAGAATTAGCTCTAGTTCAGCGGTCGACGATTTTTTTTGTTCGATTACATGTTCGAAAAAGCCTTTTAAAGTAGATTATTGAAAAAAGGCGTTTTGCCTGGCAAAGTAGAATTGGTTTCGGCATTGTACTACATGGAGAGCGTTACGGGTTTTGATGCAAGGGCCGGGCTAGTGAGTAGTCTATTATAACCTGGGTTTTACGTCTAAACGTATAATTCATTGATGGCACCAGGTTTGACTGTCCTTTTTGCATAGTCGAAACCTCGAAAGGGTGCCGCTTCTAAAAATATGCTTGCATCGGTTTCAAACTTGGAATAATTTTCCAAAGAAGCGCAGATTTTTAAATTTCGCGGGCATTACGACCGATGCAAGCATATTCGCTCCAGTGTGAATATTCTTCTAAATTCACGCTACTGATTCGCTCCTTCTTCGCTCGCATCAAAATGAAGGGACAAACACAGAGTTAACTCTGTGGGGACAAATTACTATTTGCAGGCCTCTAGCGCGGGTTGTTCCTCTTAAGAGGAACCTATTTTCACATGAAAAAGAGGTGCAATAGAGGAATTTTTCTAACAGAAAAGAGGGTATTTTTTTTGCACATTTTACGCAATTTTGAAGTACGTATTCTAATAAAGAGGGCTCAACCTGGGCAATGTGATATTGTAACATGAAGGGACTGCCCTGCTTTTAGCCAGTGTTGAAGAATCACGTAACCCTTCATGCAGTTTATAAATAATCAACCCCTTATCTTCTTTAGTCTTTTAAGAACTTAATTAAAATTGATGCCACTAAAAATTGTTCAATTAATCTACAACCCGGTTGTCCTAATTTGCATACCTTAAAATGATTAAATGCAAATTGGCCAAAGGCCCAAAGAAAAATTCTGGCTTTGATTGGAAATGCAGATTGTTTAATAAAAATTGCTCCAAAACTAGAAAAGAGGGGCTTTAGTCTAAAAACTGCTCTTTTTCATGAAAAAAGAGGAACTTTGTACCTCTAGAGGAATTTAAGAGGAATCTGGCCAGGGGAGCATTTGGATAGAGGAAAAAAGAGGAAATAGAGGAACCGCTAGAGGCCTGTATTTGTAAGACGGAAACATGGCTTTTTAATATAGAAATGCAGGTGTTACGGTGAGGTAAAATTACATGATTCATTTATATCGTACAAACTAAGAAAATGACAATGATGTATCTCAGATGGAGCCTTAACTTAGCTCGTAACAATGTTCACAGGTATTTGGCTCCGTATGTCTTATTCATCCCCCTAAGGCCCTAACCGGATATGGAGCTGATTCCCCCTCTTTTTTGGCGCCAATTTCAGGGCTGCTCCCATTTTATTTCTGTCGACCAAATCGATCTTCGCCGTAGGAAGCGTTGGACGATTATTTTCCGTGTATTGGCCTCGATTCTCTTGACTTCGCCGTCGTCCCTGCTCGATTTCCTTCTTCCGTTTTCCCTTTTTTCAGGGTTGCCAGATGGCCTATTTCTCGGCCCAAAATGCTTAGGTCAGGTCGAATGGACAAGGCCAATTCGGCCCAAAAAAGCAACTGGCCGAAAATCCGGCTTTGGGCCGAAATCAGGCCGAATTGAAGATTGGGGCAAAATATTGATATTTGTACTTAATAAGACATTTTTGGTAGAAAAGGAGGAAATTTTCTTTTGGGCCTCCGGCCCCATTTTCAGTCAATATGACTATAGTCTGGCAGAAACAGTCAACAAAGTATGTGCCAGCAGCAAGTAATTAATGCTTAATAGTTTTATGTGGCATTATTTTTTCCAAAACCATGCATATTGCCTTTTCCAACAAAAAGTGATGATAATGAATGTGTAAATTAGTCCAAATTAAAGATACTTTTTCTTTTATGAAGTATCTACTTCTTTAAAAAAATCAAAAGCTATATAAAGTACAAGGTGTCATGGAGGACCTGCAATGGCCAACAACAGATAACGTTTTGTTAGGGCCAATAGATGGCACTGTGTACCTTGGCCAAGATCCATGGCAACACACAAGATATTTTCATTGAATACTCAAAAGTGCTTGCCTAACTAAATGCGAAATATGTTAGAAAAAACCTTTATGATATCATTTTCAGAATACTCCTTTGTATAAAGAAAAATCCTTTTTATGTCCTGAATGGCCAAGGTCAGGTGCTTACAGTGCCATCATCAGTTCTACCTGTGGTTAAAATAAAGCAAAATTTGCCGTTATCTGTTGTTGGCCATTGGATTTTGTTTTGTAAATGCTGCCGATAATATGGTCAGTGACTGTTAAACATTATACACAGAGCAATACACCACTTTTTATAGTAAACATCTCCTTAATTACGGTTTTTTTTTCATTTTGGGCCGAAAAAAATCATTTTGGGCCGAATTTTCGCATTGTTCTGGCCGAATCCTTTGGCTAGCATCTGGCATAGACTGGCAACCCTGCCTTTTTTCTTCAGTTCATTGTGGGGGGTGACGGGGGAAGCACCTGTGCGAAAGTGGTTCGAGCCGCCCGGCGATCGAGGCTTCGACACGCGCGGTGGTGCGCCCGACCTGAACAGTGGCACCCGACTCCAGGGCACTTCACGGTGACCCCGGAAGTGCGGCCCAGACCCAGAGACACTTGCAGTTTCCCCTCTTGGCGGCCGACTGGGGGGGGTCAAACGGTCCAGTCCAGAGGTCACTTGCCGCGCTTCTTGGGTTTGTCCATCAGGCGGTTGGAGGGTCACGGGAGGTTGTGCCAGCCCGAATCCCTTAGCCATTAGTTGCCCACGGTGGGCTCCCTGGCCAGGGATCCCCTGCTTGGCACGCTTTTATCACATTGACTTACTCAAAGCCCCCTTTCTTGACGTAATTAGTGCCATTTGGTAGCCTCCACGCGGCGGGGATCGGAAACGTCTGGAGTCATCTTGGTGGCAAGTTTGGTCCCTTTTTCCCAGGACCAAAGTTGCCAATCATGGGACTGCAGCGGCCAATAACCAATTTCACTTTCAGGAAATGTTTTCCCAACGCCATTGCCTTGCGAAAACGTTTTCACGTAAAAGCCTTTTTCCTTGGTCTTGTTTGCATAAATTTCTCGGTAGTTTGCGACCCCGTTGAGTGGAATTTCACTACGTGAATCTCCACTCGAAGGAACCTAACGGGAGAATTATCCAGAAAGGACCAAGCAAAAAGTACATTAAGCAAAAAGTAATATCTGAGTAACTGTAGTGAAGCGGGAAAGTTTGCCCTCAAAATCCCCCTCCCAGTCTTAATCTTCCATGCCAATAACTTTCGTCCAATCTCTAGTGCCTCAGATGCCGACAATGTTCCGGGATCCACCGTTGCAGAGGGTCCTCTCCTCCCCAGATTGGCCCAGAAGTTCCGCCTGCTTGAAGGATCCTTCCCAAAGTGCGATGCGCCCGAGCTCTCAGTCTTAAGCCCGGAACACACCTTATAAAGGACAATCAATGGACAGCGGTTGTTCATCGCTGACACATCGATTTTTTGAGAGGCTCATCGATGATCTGACATTGCCGGACCACACGGCAAATAGGAAAAATCGATGAGGGACCAATTTTGCAGTTATAAAACATGTTTGAATATTTATCACTTTTCACTTAAATATTGAATCTAGCTCTGCTCCCAAAAAGGCACATGAATGAACCTTTGAGTGTTTTGTAAAATAGGAATGCAGCTCTAAAATTACATTTGGAAAAACTCAATTGTGTTTACAAAGGACATCTACATTGGGCACTTCTACGCCATCTAGTGACTTTTTTGTAGGCACATACATTCAAAGAAGCTTGCCGAATCCTTTTTAGTTGGGTAAGGTGTTCGTATCTTATAACTATAAACATTCTTAACCATAGCGTGAAGGGTTGCCATTTGCCATGTGTTTATGCTTGCTAAACTTTTTGCATCGCTGATTGCATCCGCGCATAAAATGCGCATATTGTCTTAAAACATATTTTGTGGGTTTAATATAATATATATGCAATTCATTTAATTTATATAGCTTGCAAATCAATGGATGTTGGTCAAAATCGATTTTCACATCCAGCTCCATTTGAGGTTCAAACAATTTTTGCAAATCAATAGACATTGGTCAAAAATCGATTTTTCACCGCAATCTATTGGAGAAAAATTGTTTTCCTATTGTCGTGTGTCTCAATGTACAATGTACATTGGTCAAAAATCGATTTTTGACCGCTAAATATTGGTTGTTCAGCGCTGAACAAGCGCTGTCTATTGGTCCTCTATACCGTCTGTTCCGGGCTTTAAGGACTCCATTATGTGTCATATCAAAAATGTAATAATCTGACTTTGGCGTGCATTGAGAGGACACAAATTAAGAAGTGATCATGTAACTAGTAATAACATTAACAATAAGGGAATATTAGCATCATGGCAATAGAAACAAGGGCGTCAAAGTAGACCATTTATGATTCACGTTCGGAATCTCCCTAAGTGAAGTAAAAAATCCATTTCTTTCCTTTAGATAACCTATCGTTGGTTTTAGGACCATGGGTCTTACTTAAAAGTGAATTCCCTCTTTAGAACACACGTTGTGTCGTTTTATTTCTGTATCTATATCCAGGTATGAGTATCACCTTCAAATGCCTGGTAGACCTTGCCATTCCAAGGAGAAAGCAAGTAAGTGAAGTTCAAAAACATTCCTCAGGCCGTAAGAAGAAAGCA